>RXPK01001806.1:0-60158 GCA_004143645.1 Protaetia brevitarsis
GTTTTTCACCATCTACTATTAATTAATAATAATTAAAACTGAGTGATTTCTGAAAATCACAATTCAAAAAAAGCTATAGAGATAGGTACAAGAACACCTATAGGTTTCGATAGAGGATTCAATTCTACATCACATGGTGTAAAAAATATAATGGCGTTTCATTCGAAAAAAAATTACTTTTAGTAGTAGAAGTTACCCACAAAATCAATCCTAGCTTAGCTTATGGAACGCCCTGTATTAATTTTGTGTTACTTTATATTCTCTGGTTAAATATTAGAGACTCAGATCCTCCGCAATCAACATAAAACCTCTCTATCTTTTACTGTATAGCTATTATACGCTTTAATGCATCATATTTTTTTGTGCTTTTTTTCGCAAAAACCAAAATAACTCGAAAAACGGTAACTGATAGGTAAATAGATGTTTATATAAATTGGCTTTAAAATGCTTAGTAGAATCTTAAAAATGCACTAAAAAATATAGGTTCCTATTTAAAATATCAAAGTTGGCCATAACTTTTGATGTAAGCCGAAGTGCGACATAGATGAAATTGTTTTTTCTAAAGAGATCATAGCCAAGCTATGCTTAATGCCAAAGTTTTCAAAATCGAGATATCATTGCCAAAGTTCAAAACTTTTAATGTGATCCGGTTCCGTGAATAACCCTGTATACATACTTAGCTTTGATATAACAATGGAACTGAAATGAATATAATTATATACAGGTGTTTCCTAGAGTCCAGACAATTTGCTTTACTTAGCTCAAGGCAACTTGATTTTTTTTTTAATAGTACCCTATATCTTGCTTATGTTTAAATCAACCTTTTCACAAAATCCTTTTAAATGAAACTAAATATTTCTAATACTTCCATGCAGAATTTTGTAGTGATTAATTGATTTTGAATAAATTTACCGAATTTTTCAGTTAATTTTCATGTTGGCTTAGTATATAAACTTTATATAATTGAAAAAAACCTCGAATAATAAATAGGTGTTTAAATCAGATAATAAAATATAAAAATTAATGACATATATTTTTAAAAAAGAATGATAGTTAATGACAATTAGCAGAAATAATAATACCTATTTTCAATAGAGCAGGCCATGACAATTATTTTACCAGATAACAGTTAAACGTCAAAACTGTCAACAAATAATTTTGTATGTAATACTTTGCCCTTACGTCTCAGTGATTGTTTATTTATTTTCTTAATTATTTTATATATTTACTTCATTACTTAAATAGTATGTATTTTATTCACAAACCATTAAAATAAGACTTAATGTTTATCTTTTATTTATAATAAAAAACAAATGAACATTAAAGCACAACAAATCCTTAATTAAAAGTATTATTATGTATCAATCATTTTCAATTATCACAATTTTTAGCAGATGTTCAAAATATATCCTCTTTCTGTTAAGTATATTTCTACCCTCTTTTGCAAAGTTTGGACCCTATGCAACATGGTATTGAAACAAACAGCCTTTAATTTCAACATTTAAAGCAATCAAATAAACTCTAACTTTAGCACACGTAATTCTTTAATAATTACCATTCCCGTATTGAACTGAAAAGGTTTGTTTTGCTATCTGTTAGAGTAAAATAAAGTTAACAATACAAAACTTCATACAGTGGTTTTCTGTGCAATATATACTTAAGTTATATATACAACATGTTGTCACACAAAGTTTTTTTTTCTTTTCGAACCAGTCCTGCGAACATAGCAGGCAAAAAAACTTCAATTAAAAAATCGATGTAGAACATGGCTGTATAATTATATTATTATTATTATATGTATAATTCTTCCGCCAATTTATACATACTCTGTGTATTTTAAGGACATACTTTGACTTATCTAACAACGTTTTGTATTGTTGCTCGGATCCTTGGGTCCTGTATCTATCTACAGAACATCGTCGAAAGAAACAAATGTAAAAATGGGAAGATGTAATTTTATTAGAACGGAATCCAACATGTTTTGCGCAAATTACCTGCCTCCCTTCTTCTGCATGAATAGTTGTCAGTCCCACGAGTTTACGAGTAAGAATACACAGTCTTGTGAACATCTTTAAATTAGAATCTAAACCAAAATAAATTTTCTTAAAAGAGTTCAAACTTGATATCCCGATGGGCTGAAAGTTATTTCGTTACGTTTAAGATGTCACGTTAGTCGCAAAGTAACCCCAGTTCACGACATTTTACATGATTGGATAAAAGGTCCCTAAACCAACGAGGTCTGCCTTGGCTTCTGTAGACTTTAATGGAGTTCTTACTATTTGATGTTTCGATAGGAGGATCAAAAAAAGTTATATTTTGAAAGAGGTTTATTTAGCATATGTAGAAATGGTGGAGTTGCCGCTTAAGTAAGGAAAGCAAGAAGTTGTTTCTTCTTTCTCAAGCAAAGCATGGCGACTTAAGCATCTTGAGAACTATTGCTGTAGCTACATTCGTAAAAATCATAAAATTTCTCACTTTCACAAATATGGCGATCCATTTTCGTTTGGTGTGTTATGTAAAACGGTTACAGAAATAAATAAGACGCAACCGTTCGTTCGTAAAAATATAATTCGTCTTTAAAGGTATGAATGAATGTGTGCATATTATATATATATGTACATAATGACAATGTATATTCTTAAACATAATAATAATAATATTTTCTAAGGGAGGAACGGATTAGAATTGATTTATTTCTTTTGTTTGCCGTTCTTTTTAAACAGGGTGTGTGTTTTCGCCTTAGACGGCGACGGTGAGGGCGGAGCTTGTAGTTGAAATTGTTCTACGTCATCTCCGTTTTCTAAAGACTCGGGTCCTAGACATAGCGGTTGACCGAACGGTCTGTTTCCTGAACCATCTTGGGAATTGCGTTCTGAAACGTCATCCTTATTAAGTTAAATGGCAGTTCTTCCGTTCCGTCGATGTTGCAGCGTGATGGAATTACAAACAATATCACACGTGTCTGCCCTTGCACGTACTACTTAAATATAAGTATTATTTACAGAGAATGTTTATTCGTTTTGAAATGTTCTAAAAATGTGTTTTAGTACATATTTTATATTTTGGACTAAATCGAAGGTTGGTTAAACATCTGTGGTTCTTAGGCTTTTCAAACATGCAATTCTACAAAAGTTGTAAAAAAAATATTTAGACTTCAAGAATTTGTATACATAATCTTTCACACATGTATCAAAATATAAATATTGTTCTATATTATATATTTCAGGCTTGAGCAAAAACAAGAAAAAAGAAATGGTGAAAGTAATGTGTGCTAAGTATCTTAGACAAGAAAAAAATAAACCTTACATATCCTATTGCTAGTGAAATAACTAAATAAAACTCTAGTTATTTAGCTTCAAACACAATAAAAGATTTTACCTTAGTTGAGCTACTAAAAAGGGAAATCAGAATAACAATATCATTTATTTAAAATACACTTTAAATTTCACTTATATTTGTACTTGTATCTATATAAATATAAGTATATAATACTTATACTGTTAATTGTTTTGCAATAACTCTACTTACTAGTATGTTCTCGAAATGTCGACTAGATCCAAATTTACTGCGATGCCAGCAATCACATGGAGTACGTGCAAATAGCTTTCCATTTATGTAATTCATTGCTTTTGTTATATATTAATATTGAAGCAAAATTCTCCTATATTAGAGATCTTTCCCGATCATTGTGCAGGTAGGTCACTAAATGCATTTCTGTATACCAATCTTGCTTTTTACAAATATTTAAGTTGTCTGTTTTAGTTATGCCTTATTCTATATTTATCTAAAAGTATATACGTTGTACTTGTATTTTAAACTTTTCTTTATATGAATTTAATGAACACTTATGGATGTGAAAGATAAATAAACTATACCAACATTTATTTATTCAGAATTCACCAAGAAACGCCTTTTGCAAACTGAAAGAGTAAATTTAAATTCCGAAAAAACAATTATAATATTAATATTTAGGATAGAAATCTGAAATAAAGCGTCTTTGAGATAATTAGAAATTTAGTATATATTTTTAAGTTTAACGTCATTTATATTCTTAAGTATTTTGGAGAACAATATAATATGTGGCATAAAAAATCTAATGACCCCAAATCTTTATTCAATTTTACTTCAAGTATTTTTAATAAAAATCGCGCTAGGCCTGCCTTACTGCAACTTAGAGGATACAGTGCAATTGTACAAAAATATGGTATGTGTACTCGGAGAATGTGGCAAAAACTGTTTTCTGATTTCAGGGATATGGCCGAATGTGTACAAGAAATCTAATATTACGACCAAATTTCAATGCCACCACCAATTTCTCCAACCACTAAACCAATGATATTTTGATCGAAGATTGAGCTTTTGTCAATGAAGACTAAAAAAAAAGCGAAGAAAATTGAGTTTTCTTGATACAATCTTATTCACTATGGAGCTACCTTCTACTAGAATAATCACGTCACCCATTATAATTGGGGAACACCAAAATACGTGGGTAGATCAAAAATGGTTTACTGAGTTTTGTTGTGGCAGAACATTCTTGAGGCCATTACATCGAAAAATGCCGAAAAAATCACGATATAATGATGCCCCATCAAAGAGTGAAAGTTAGCCAGATTGTTGGTGCCATAGGCATATCATATGACTCTGCGATTTCGATTTTAAATGATCACTTGGGTTTCAGAAAGCCGTCCACAAAATGGGTACCACGTTTGATCACAATTAACAATAAACACATCATGTAACAACTTCAAATGAGTGTTTGGCATTATTCAACTACAATACGGATGAGTTTTGGCGCCGTTTTCTAACGGTGGAGGAAAATGGATCCATTATATGACACTGGAGCCCAAGCAGCAGTCTAGACAATGGGTTTCTCTGCGCGAACCGGGGCGGAAGAAAGTCAAGGTAGGCTAAATCGGCTAATAAGGTGATGGCGACAGTTTTGTGGGAGGCACGCGGTATAATACTCATTGATTACCTCAAAAAATGAATAAGATAAATGGTGAATATTATGCCAACTTATTGGATGGATTCATCGACGATTTGAAAAAAAAAAACACGATTGCATTCGGCAGGAAAGTGCTTCTTCATCAGGACAGTTTGTAGTCCCTATGGCAAAAAATCCATAAACTAGACTATGAACTGCTTCCCCATCTGCCATATTCTCCGCATTTAGCCCCCAAGTGACTATTTTCTATTTCCAAACCTAAAAAAATCCTTTGATGGAAAGAGATTTAGCTCCAACGATGAAATCAGTGAACAAATAAATGCCTATTTTGAGCACCATGAAAAATCCTGTCATTCGGAAGGGATAAAAAAATTGAAGAAATGTTGGACAACGTGTCTTGAGTTAAAATGATATTGTATTCAGAAGAAAGAAAAAAAAACTTTTTTGTAGAAATGAATGAAATGT
Source organism: Protaetia brevitarsis (assembly GCA_004143645.1). Classification (NCBI taxonomy): domain Eukaryota; kingdom Metazoa; phylum Arthropoda; class Insecta; order Coleoptera; family Scarabaeidae; genus Protaetia; species Protaetia brevitarsis. The sequence continues at coordinate 5,411 of RXPK01001806.1, forward strand.
AAGTAATGAAATTTAATAACATAACGTTGAAAATAGGTTTATTCTGCCATCTAGAAGGCACTATTGGCAAAAAAACACTAGTGCATTTACTCTGAATGATGTTGGAGGTGATCGATACTTGTCAGTTTAGAGAAGATTGTCAGCAAAAATTGAGTACAATTGAGGAGCAATAGTTGTTGTTAACAAAAATATGGTATTGTCGCCGACATTATTATTTAGCACTTGAACGAATGGGCCGACGCTTTGATGGTGCTGAATATTAGTACATTCAAGCAAATTGAATTCGGCAGAAATGACATATATCTACGTAAAGTAGAAATAAATTTAGTTAATCTTGACATAAAAATACAGATATTACTAAAATTCCACTTGACTGATATTTCAAGACAGCAGAAGTGTTTTAGTTGCCTAGAGGTGTCCATTAAATAGAGGTTACACTGTATTTTGTTTCTCGTGGTTATTTTATTCAGGATCCAACTATTGCAACATAGTATTATTACAGTAGTCAAATTTGATGTAAGATAATAATATTTTCTTACGAAATTGTGAGTTTAAAGTTAGTTTGATGCCTGTTGGTACAAGCTTCAAGTTACATACCCCAGTTGTTTGATCAATAGCTGAAATTTCAGTTTTGTGCTAATATTCGTCAAGTTTATTTACTCAAATAATAATACTTGATTTTCTGCAGGCGATATAATTTAAATTGTATATAGACTTCAGTTCTAAGGGATTCGATACCTCAACGACTCCGTCTAGAGGTTATTTTTTTAAATCTTGACTATTTTTAAACTGAATATAGATTGACCTGAAGATGCTCGGTTAGAGCGAAACCGGTCGTGTGATATATTAAAGAATTTTGTGAGGTTCAAGATTTTTCTTGGTTTTTTCCCTATATTTTTAAAATGTTTGAACCTGTCAAGTGTTTCTACGTGTGATTTTTGTAACGATTTACGTTTTAAAGTGTACGTGCATATTTTATCAGCGAACGTGTGATATTGACAGTAATTGCGTTACACTCTAAGCCTTTCAACAACCCTTTTAAAGTATTTCATCTAGTGCCTGTTAGTCAAACAATTAGTTGAAGGTATTTTATACCCGTTCGCTCCATCTCTCCATTTACTTCAAACGCCTATCAAAAGGTAGATACGTAAATAAAGGAATAACGAAATAATAACTACAAATAAAACGTAAAAAAGAGCGATCGAGTATAAAAGAAAATGAAATAGGGAAACAAACCTACGAAAATATTAATATTTTATTGTTAGGCCTGTTACGTAAATTAATGCATCAAACGTTAAAGAAAGGGAAAAGAAAAGAAAAGAAAAGAAAAGAGAAACGATTTTCAGAGCATTATTCGGGTGAACCAGTGGGGGTTAGAAAATATCACACGGTTAGGGAGTTTTGGCGCTCGGGTCTTAGGAAGCTTCGCCATGATCTCGCTAGCGGAAAATCACTTAACGCCTAAAGACGAAAAGTGAGACTCGGAACGTCAGCATGGGAAAGGACGCATACATTCGGCTGCTGCGGGGCTGACATTAAGCATTTAACATTTACAAAGCGAATTCGAATTACTGAGTTTCTGAAACTTGCCGTTTCGAGAATCAAGACGTTCTTCTGAACTTTCTTTGTTCCCGCTCTTAAACGTGAATTATGCATGACGTTTTAGGTAAACATTTCTGTCGTCTTCAAGTCACACCGAGGAAAGGAAAATCAAAATGTTCAACGGTAGGGTGTGCTAATTAGTTGAGTTGACCTGCGTGACCTCTGGGTCTTAGCTCGGATGTTTTTATTTACATAGCAACCAAAACTATGCATGATTAAATAATTATGGATATAATTTTTTTAATAGCTTTAAAAAATGAATCCATTTTGTTGGTTACTTCATCAAAGTATAAAGATTATGAAAAGAAGTCAATATTATAAATTATAATCATAACAAGAATAACCATCTACCAAAAGCCATAATAAAAGTAATAAGGTCTATATTGTGCATTGGAAAATTCAGAACCAAACCGAAAATTTTAACAATTCAGTCTAGGAAAGAAGACCAAAAGGCATATTTGTTATGTTTCAAAAATTATTGTGGGTAATTTGATTTTCAGAAAAATATGTCAGTGCTCTGAGAATCGACCTGCATTTCTTTTTAATTGCGGATATTTCTTTGAAGGGGGAGTCACACATTCTCTTAAAGCTACATCCCTAAAACACTTTTTTTCACGATATCTTTGGAACTAGAAGAAAAAAGAAAAATGTTCTTCTTGACGGATATTTTAGTTTAATAAGGTGGTTAGTGGTGCATGATAGAGGTTGTAGGATGTTAAATAAGAACAAAAGTTAACCCCCCCGATCAAGAAATGAAAGAAGAAGAAATTTATATATATCTGTTCTAATCCATAAACTAGATTACAAAAAAAAAATACCGGTTTTTGGGTTTTTTGCCAAAATATAATGATTATGGGAGAGATTTGGCTCTGTGGTTGATAAGCAATAAGCAGCAGGCTTTTTCTACCCCGAAAAAGAAAAACAACAACACAATATAGAAGGAAGACTAAAACGGAAATTAAATACACGTCTTTGCAGATTGAAGGGTATGCTACAGTTTAGTAATTCCGTTATAAATCTCGGCCTTATTTAGTACAAATTTCAAGAGGAAACAATCAAATTTAATTAAACTCTGATGTAAAATTGTATTGTAACTGAAACATCATAGGCGTATAACTGAGGTTAGGGTAACAATTTGATTTTACGGCTGTTACAGTTCATCAGATGTTACAGTCAGACAGTTGGCATTCATTATATGTATGTTCTAGATCCCTGTTTGATTTCAAAAGATATATTTAAACTCTTTAATAAACTCTTCTTCGAAGTTTATATTGTGTCCAGTGTCGAAGGCACTTTGAAGGTAGCATGAACTAAACTACAATGAGACATCTTTTTCGTATGACTGTTTTTAAGTTATCTGTGTCAGTACAAGACATTTGACTCACTAATAGCACTTGATGAAATAGCTACTGAGGTAGTGATTCAAGCTTGTATGAGGAGGTAGGTTGATTCGCAATCTGCTAAGAAGAGAAGATAGATTTCTTCATTTTACTTTTTCTATAAAAAAAAGATGAAGTACGGTGATTCTTCTTGTTATAAAAAGGCCGTAGAAGTAATTCCTTTTTTTGAAGACATTGAAAGCAGCCGATTTGGGTTTTTCTATAATACTGAAGAAGGATGATTTGATTTTTCGAAAAAAAGATTTTTTTCCCAAAAAATTGACATAGGATTTTTTTAGAATTATTAAAGAAAGATTTTTTCTAGAAACCTGGAGCAAGATGAGGTGGGACGACTTAAATTTTCTTTTAAACTCAGAAAAAGTGATTATAAATTCTTTACAAAAACTAGTGTGGGCTCGTGCGATTTCTATAAAAAAACAATCTGAGCTATAGTGATTAGATTTTCTCAAAAAGGGTGGGATAATGCAAGTAGAAATGAGACGTAGATATTCAGTATTATAGTATTCGCCACGAAAACACAAACAGGGTGTTTAAAAGATGATATTTTTTATTACAGAATTGACTGCAGCGCAAAATTTTATGTCGTAAAAGGATTTAACCACAGCTATTCCTTACAGTTTCAGAAGTATGAGTACTTTTTGCAATAAAATTGCCCAAAAGATGTAAAATTTTAAATTTTAAGCCATTAAAAAGGTTTTTTTTTTCATAAAGAAAAGTTTCCTACATATTAGCAAAAGTCGATGGGTTGTTGAGAATGTACACTGCCCGACTTATTTAATGTCGTCGCCTACAGCGCGGTTACTATCAAAACTACTTACCAGTTGGACAGATGCGCGTTCGGCTAGCGTCGGCTGTTCCAGGTAAATAATTTATTGGGGTATATAGTTGTAAACCCCTCCGCAATTATGCAAATCAGGTAGAAAAAATGGATTATTTAATATCACAAGTAAACGTTGTATATTGCGGTTTGAACGTGCTTTAAATTGAAATATCCCTTTCATAACTGGGACCCAATTGACTCGTAAAACTCACATAGAAATAAATAAAGTTTGGTACTCATAGTAAATGTTATATATTAATTATTTTAAAAACGTAGGAAATAACAAACAACAGAGTAACACTTCATGAAACTATAGCTTCAATAAATATTAGCTATTGTAAGCGTTTATTAATTACTATTTTTCCAAATGGAGATTTTAATAATATTTAATTATTAGCATTTACTATTGCAGGACCCCACCTACGTGTAAGTAACGCTGTAAAATTACTATTCATAAGAAAATATAAACTATGTTTGGCCTGGTTATATCATTTATTTAAGTAAACATGCTAATTCCATATATAAACAATATAAAATCTAATAAACAAAATAATATTGCAACTGATATTGGCCCACTATTACTAGCTGCTTTTATATCACAGAATGTTTCCACTCTTCCATATTTCTTTAATGGCACTTGTAATTATTTATTTTATATCGTATATATTTAATAATCCTTTTAAGCGATTTGTTAAATGAAGGGATTTACAACAACAACTTTAATAAAGTACTTAATTATCACATTACCCAGAATAAAGGTTTTTTTTTAAATTTTAACACCCAAATTACAATTCTTTATTTTTATGATTATTGCCTAAATTTGCATTTGCCATTTACAAACAATTACAAAACTGGGCCGTTTACCATAATTACCACTAATCCTCTAAGTAATCCAACGACGCCTAGTGTTTTTGAATGATGCGTGTTTAGTTGAGCAATAATTTTTTAAAAACACTTTTCATATTTATATTTTAAAAGATATATAAATATATTAAAAAAATACTTAAATCTGCAAAAAAAATCATATAGACTTAAGTTGTTGACTTTGTGAAAATAAAAATATTTCAATGAATCCATTCTCTAGTTTACAAACTTTTTAAACTGTATTCATATTTAATTTTATTTGTTCTAATTTTATTAATAATTTTGTGTTGCAACTATTTGCCTCTAATTCTGAAATTAGGAACATTAGGAGTATGTAGTTTTGTTAATTATTTAAATTCATTCATCATATAAATATTAAAAAAAGTTTTTAAAAATTTATTGCTCTACCATGTAAGTATATGAGTTGGTTATTCAGCAAAATTTGACTGGTTGAATTACATAAAGGATTAATATTAATTCTCCTAAGCGGCCGAGTATTATAATTGCGGCAGATAGAAATTGGGTATAATGAATTAATGAATTTATAATTTGGCTATTGAAATTTCAAAGAAAAGCTTAATTCTTAGTAATGTGATAATAACTTATGTAGTTTACTAAAATTTCTGTTTAATACAATTGCCCTGTAAATCTCATCATTTAAGGAAATGAATGATGTGTAGGACATGCCTGATTCTCTTACGAACACGAATTTTACGGTGTTTCTTACCTGGGGGTAACTACAATAATAATATTTATTGAAACTAAAGGTGTTTATGCTGTGTTACTGTCTTGTTTTCTAATACATTTCCCATTTTAAAAATACATTACATATAAATAAAATTTAATATAAATAAACGAGTGATTAATACAACTCGATTTGTTATTTATACATTAACTTGATTATTTTTAAACATAAAGTAAGAGCTTTAGTTTTAAGAGTCACTTGGTCTCAAGCTGTAAAACAGATATTTCAATTCAAACTGTGTTCAAACCATAATATTTAAGAGATTTCCTTTCCCTATTAAATAATCTTAGATTTACCTGATTTGCATAATTGCGAAGCGTTTTATAACTGGATACTCCAATAAATCATTTACCCGGAACAACTGACGCCAGCCGACCGCCCACATGTGCAAATATCTACCATTTGCACATGTGGTATCGGTAGATAGTTTTGATAATCACTGCGTTGTAGACGACGACATTAAATAAGTCGGGCAGTGTACATTGATTATTAGATATTCGCAAGTTGTGATATACAACAACCAATATTATTATTATATCTATTTATCTATTTTTACATTAAACAGACAGTGCTATAACAAGAATTAGATACACAGTATAAAAAATATAAGTTCCCACGCTGTTAATCACCGTTCCTCGCCACGGGAGCTACTATCTCGGGCTAACGGTGTTAGCCCTCTAGCAATTTTGATGTTGCGGTCGAGTTTATGGAATCGACTTGGACATTTCTTTCCAGCAATTGTTAGTTTTAAATCTGTTGTATGGATATTCTCTTAAATAATATATAACTGTTGTTGTTAGTGTCTGACTAGACTTATAGTAGCTATATTTTTCACTTTTCAAGTACGATATTCTACGAGTTTTGTAATTGTGTATTTCTCTATTGGTTTATAATTTTAAATTAATTTTGATTTCATTGTTTCTTATTTTATGTAAGAATAATATATTATTTAAGTAAGTGTATGAAACATACAAGAAATAATGAGTTGATTATTTCTTGTATGCTTAATTCCGTTGTCTTTTCATAAATAGGCGTTGTTCTCTGAAAAAAAAAAACAATGGAAATATCCTAAATACAGCCATAATATTTCAAACATTGAATATTTAATAAACTATTTATGTAGCAATAAAAGAAACAAGATATAAATCAGGAACAAACTGTGACAAAAATATTCTTAACTGTGGTATCGATGACACTACTCTCTTTAAATCACCTGAAAAATTATGGTTAAAACTATTCAAACTTCTTGGAACTATTCAATTTACAAACTATGTCTTTCAGAACAGATTAGTAAGTTTAATGGTTTCTTTTTTTTTGCTTTATTTTTAAGTATTTAATAAAAAAAATATTAACAGATAAACTCGTAAGCATATAAAAATTATGGCTTGCTAATATCTTTCAGATAATATGAATATTGCAGATTTAAAAATAAAATTTTCAAATAATTGGAAAACTGTCAATGATAAATTCTTAAATCAAACAATACAGATGCAGATAGTGCGTCATTCTAAATAATAACATAGAGAGTATTGATAGGAAAATGAGAGTTTTGTTTACTTTAAACTAGAAGTTTTGACATCTTTAAGGAATTATATGTGCTAATATTGCAAGAACTATCGAGAATAGATATACTTAACCATTACAGTAATGTATGTTAAATTTTGGGTTGCATTCAATGCTGTAACGAAAAGACCATATTGCATTTGAGAGAAGAAAGTTTTGTTAGTTCAAAGAAACCCATACTGAGGCTGTGTTTTTGTAGGTAATTCAATAATTATTACTATAATACTGAATACCTTTGTCCTTGTATTTACATGGATACTGATAGAATGACTAAATGTCTAGTATTCTATGAAGTATTCGAAAGAGCACAAATGCCAAAAATTTATTAAAATCGTAAATATCTTAAAAACGGTTGAGTTTTAGGGATAGAAAACTCCAATACAATCCGGTCACAAATAACGATTTCAATTTGTAGAATTTTGTGAATGCGTTGGTGCTGGATTTGTCACTCCTACGTTGATGTGTTTAAATAACAAAACACACAAAACCCTTTTTTTTTTAATTTCATATATTTACATAGTAAGATATTTACAAATGTATTGTCGCTTGAAATGTCGGAACAGAACTGTTTATTACAATATGGTTTTGAACTAGTAGTCCCTTGTTACACTGACCATTTTCCCTTGGTGGGGTTACAAAAGTGATTGCGTGTGCTGTATAAAGGAACTCTAGTGGTCGTAAATTACAAATGAAGAGGGTGTCTGACAGAATAAAGAAGGAATCGAAAAAGGGAAAGATGTCTTCACTATTAACTTCTTAGAACTGAAGGAACTTAAATCTAAATATGGGGACGTAACAAAACTAAACTACGGAGTCGGGTTAGGACAAAACAAATGTATATAATTCTGTTCTAAACACAATTCAATAGAATCATCAGAATAAAGAAGGAATCGAAAAAGGGAAAGATGTCTTCACTATTAACTTCTTAGAACTGAAGGAACTTAAATCTAAATATGGGGACGTAACAAAACTAAACTACGGAGTCGGGTTAGGACAAAACAAATGTATATAATTCTGTTCTAAACACAATTCAATAGGTGAATCAAAATTGTACCATTTCGTTTCAAATGAAAAAGTCGGTATCAACACTCTATATACCAAAAGTAGCATAAAGTTGAAAATATATTTTTTAAATAGGTCATAGTCGGACACCTCATGACACCTCTGAAATTTCAAAACCATTTTACTGAAAGTTCAAAAAATTTAATGAACCAGTTCAGTTTATCCTGTGTTGTGCATCACCAGACCATCAGTAGATTGTCTCTCAAATTTTAAATAATTATACTAGAGTTTGACGATGGTAACTTTGTAGATCCAGTCGGATATAAAATATTTTTATATGAATATTTTATTGCTGTTTTTGCTTTGTGAGTGCATTATAATATAATGGATAAATAATTAAAGATAAAAATCAGTTCGTTTCATTCAATTTATTTTGATTTTCTTTAGATTTAGCTACATGTTTCGGCTTATGATGGCCATTTTAGCAAGTTAACCTGATGCTGGTCATCATAAGCCAAAACATGTAGCTAAATCTAAAGAAAATCAAAATAAATCGAACAGAACGAACTGATTTATATATATCTTTAATTACTTATCTATTATAATATTTTATTATTATTATTGAATTTATTCTCCAATATTTTATCCGCTAATTAAAATTAGTTACATATTTTGCGATAATTTCTTGGTGGAAAAAAAAAAATACGAAAAAATTGGTTTATTACTTAAGTGTTTCAATTAAATCTAAAGATGCACATCTGACTTATAACCAGATAGCGACGTTTCTAGATTGTTTACTCCCACTGTGTGTCATCACTTACCATTTTGGTCATGCATTTGTTTGTAGTATCCTCACTACATACTCACATCGTCCATGTGAGTTATTTCTAAGTTTTTAGCTTGTCTTTACCTTCGATTTTCAATAACAAAAGAGTTTCTAATACTGCATTGTTATAATCCGTTAATTTAGGCCTTAATTATTAAACGTTTCAGTAACTCAGTACTTCGAACGATTAGGCAAGTAAAAGCACTGTAATTCAAACAGAGCGCATTCTCAGTGGCGTCGCGATTATAGTGGTTATAGAGGATAGGCGGGGGGGACCGCATGAAAAAAGCGCGGGCGAATGCAAACGCACACACAGAAGGCACTCTGAGCAAGGGTCGCGTACTTTCGGGCAGAGAGATGGAGCGGTGTCCAGGCGATCCATGACGCGACCTGGAGCCGAATCCAGTCAGACTTTTCATGCCGGCAAACAATCTTCTCCTCATTGAGCTGTCTGATGAGCTTGGTCCCTGAGCGTGTCTACGATCTGAATTGAACGGCAACATGTGATTGGTTGTTTCGGTTGAACGTTCTTTTTTTTGTATTGTTATCGGTTTGGGAACGACTTTAGCGTTTATTGTTATCGTTCGAACGCATTCTTTTATACAACGATATACGTTTTCAGCAGTTTTCAGTCGATAACCAAAAGAAAAAAACTGTTTACGATATACGTAAACATTAAAGTAATTAAGATATGAATAGAAACTAGGTTAACTAGGTTAACTAGACCTTTCTATTTCTTTAATTATTTGTAAACACAATTTCTCCTAATGGGAAACGTACAACTCTGCATTACGTGATACCAATCGAACGTCTATTAACTTTATGTCAAACGTGCGTGATACCATTCCAGTAAATCGAACTTGGTGTTATATTACACAGAGATAGCTTGTGGCTACTCCCCATACTGTTTCCCTTTTTTATCTCACTGTCAAATTACAGCTATTGTCACTTAATGAAACTACTATTTCGAGTAAGCAATTTGTGTGAATTCCGTGTTGTTCGATTGAAAATTAAATTGAAGGTTTTCATTATTCAACATTCGTTAGCTCAATTATTGTCATCTTCCAAACATCGATTTTTGTCATAAATAGAGAGAACTTATGAAGGGCTTGACTTTTAAAGTGGACTAATAACTAAATTTAGGGTATAGATATTTGATACAGTTCTGATTAGATTAGATTAAGATTATAGCCATCGAATACGTCTATTTTATAGCGATTTTTTTTGGGATACCGCTGTTTCTCTTTATCCTAGAAGGCGCTCTCAAAGTTTGCATTCTTAATTAAAGCTGTAAACTTGAGAGTCGCTTTCTTATAGTACATAGGATTTGCTTTAGGATTCCCCGAATCTAGTAGCCTAGAGTAGGCTTTGCTACTTCAAAGCACAAAACATGCGGCGGTAAAGCTGTTCCAAAGCCATAAGCTGCTGGAACGGAGATTTTTTTACGAGTTAAAAAACCGCTAAACTCTCAATTAAAGCTATGATTTTGACAGTGACTTTCTTACATGGTTATTTGCTTTGAGATTCTCGAGTTTAGTGGTCAAAATCTTGGCTTGCTACGTTTAGCACCAAGAATGCGGGGGAAAACCACTCCAAGATATATAGCTGCTAGAACGAAGACTGATAGGAACCTCTAGCAATCGTGGAGTGGTGGTAAACATTATTTGTAAGTGGATGAAATCAAGCTGCTCATTTTATATTTCTAATAGCCTGCATATGTGGGAACAAAGTTTATATATATACAAAGTACGCATATGATATTGAATACTTAAATGGAAAGAAACGCAGCCATTCCCTTGCGATTGTCATGCAGAGGTTTTAGTGTACAAAGGAAAAACTTTAAGGCTATTATAATAGGCTGCATATGTGGGAACAAAATACCCTTGTATACATAACATATCTGCTTTGCCATCGTAATCTGCGACGGAAAGGGCGTTGGAAAGATAATACCCTTTACGGTGCGCGACAAACATGTCGCAACTTTTTTCGGCTTCCCCAGCGATTTTACTCCCGGAATTAAAAACCTTTGTATTTGCCGCTAAGGATTTTATACAATAATTCTGATTTCTAATACTCTTGTTTACGTCGAAATTTAATCTCAATCAACTGTTCGTTTTTTTTTTGTTCTTATATTTGAATTATCATTAACGTTACTTCTCTTTAGTGACTTGGGTATATTAGTATTTATAATAAACATATTTAAACAATAATTTATTTTTGTAGATGGTTATAGTTTAAATTGTTTTATTTCAGTTATAATAGGGTATAATGTACAATCTCTATATATCTTTTTTAAACTTTACAAATATCAATGCAAGTTTACTCGTTCTGTTATTTACAATAGATATACTAGATATATCAAAAGTAACAATATTTAAAAAGAAGCGGTTTACTTGTTTATTTCTCATTCAATTGAAGGGGCGAACTTTCTATGGAAAAATCCGTAGAAGAGCAAAATAAAATTATAACTAGATACTTTTTATGATAATAGGTTTACCAAAACAATTCCATGTATCGTCTTTTCTTGTTCATATTTTTCATTTTACTAAATAGTCGAATCATCTTAATTTTTAAAGTTTAAAACTCAAGACATCTAATCCTCATTTTATGCAAATATTCCAACAAATGTAGTTCGATTTGTGCCCTCATAAAAAGTAATAGAAATAAAACATTAAAAAAGCATAACTATTTTTTTAATAACTATTAAAATAATTTTTAATAAAAAATAAGATTTTTCCATATTTTCTAGCTTTTTTCAATAAAAATTGCTATATGGCATTTATGTCTGATAGATTATTTTATACATCCATATTAAGAAATTCTTAAAAAACTAAAACCTTAAACAGTTTTTTTGTGATTGAAGTAATGGTTTCAGTAAATTTATTTTTTTCAAGTGTAACAAACAAGAACACATTTTAAATATTTGCACAAATTATGCCTGCCCCTAATCTGGTCACCTACGAGTAATCGATGGCTAAAATAAACAACAAAGGACAGGCATATATGTCGACAATCGTTCCGAAAGATAATCCCCTTGATGTTATGCGACAAAGATGCCTCAACATTTTCAGCTAGATTTATATTCGCAGTGTTTTGCTTTACAGTTTCAGAAGAATTCAATAACAAAATAATTCTTAGGATCTACACACACGCAATGGCTGGTAAATTAAGTGAGATAAGTTTCCTTATGGCTTATTTTCCCTATGTCAACTTTTTTTGAGTCGATAGTACATATATTAATATTTATAGGCGCCTATTTTCTCATAGATTATTTATTTAAATATGGAGATCGGTTTTAGTATCAGCAGGACATAGAATCAGATCAACTAATAACATTACAAACAAAAAAGTACAAGAAAAAATGTGTAAAATCTGTAATATTTAAAGTAAAATTGAATACAATCTAATAATCAAACTTGCTCATTTAAAACTACAGCAAGTTTGATAATTGAATTATATTTAATTTTATGTTAAGTACTAACATTTTTAATTTTATTCAATATAAAATCTATACATTTTTTCAAAAAATTGTACATTTTTGTCTATAATGGTTTGACTGGCTTGATAATGTCCTGATAAGGACGAAGCTGGTCGCCATATTTAATTAAAAAATCTTTGAGGAATTGAATCCATGAATCTTTGTATATTACATCCAGATATAATATTGGATCGCATATTACTGTGGATTTATTAATGTTTATATTTTATACAGATAACATTAGACAAGTCCACTCTATAGTTAGCTAGTTGACGCTGGGGCAGTCTGTATTTTGGAAGTTATAACTGAAAGAAATTGAATCTCATATAATAGAATTAAAGAAAAAGAAAAATTGTTATTTCATTATGCATATTTTTTGTACAACTGACACCTAAAGTGAGGCACATTAGTATCTTTTTGGTAATTTGATTTAAGAAAAATATTTTAAGAGCCTTGCTTCACGATTTAAATTAATATTAGGTGAATTCACTAAAAGGAATATCAAAGCTTCGTTTTGTTTTCTATAAAAGCATTACATACAAAACTTACATATTTTTTTCAAGCGCTCAAATGATTACCTTAATATTTTCCATTCCACTAAACTGGTTCAAATTTATAACGCATGTTTTTTTTTATTACAAGTTCTGTTATAACGTAATAGTTATCTTTTTCTGCATCGGCAAGTTTTAGAATTGTCATATTATTAATTTATAATAATCCTTTTTTTATTTAACTGCTAGAGAAATAATTTCGTGTCGGTTTGGAACTTGCTCGCAATTCCTTTGTAGTCTATTATCTTATTAATCTCAGCTAAATTCAAATTGGTACCTAGTTTCTACATTTGTTGAAGTTTGACTTTTTTCCGCAATGCAATTTGATTGTTCGCTGTTAGTAGAAACATTGCTGAAAAGCAAACAAATAGTGTTCATTCCATCCTTAAATATTTATATCTATAGGCAGATGCATGTTTCAGCCGAAACTGGGCATCTTCAGACTCTTATAACGTCAACGGACGAAATAAATTAAAATGTTGTTATTGCGTTTCGAGATTTCAACAAAAAAAGATTTAGGAAACAGCAAAGACACTCGAGAAGAATTTAAAAGTAACTAAAACAATTATAGAAATTTAGCTGAAATGTCTAACACGATTAAGTTTCTGATAAGTAGGCTGCTTATTGTAGACTGTTTTTTTGTTGGATATTGATAGATTGGGAGAAAATAATGTTGGTTCAAGTTTCCGAAAAGTTGAATTGTATTTATTATTAATAATATAATAATATTAATTAATCAAAAATAATGGCACCACTAGTAGCTTTGAATATTATTCAATTCTCTATGATCTAAAGTTATTACAATATTCCATTATAAATGATAGGGGATGATATTTACTTAGCAATTTCGATTTCAAATATAGGGTGTTCCATTTAAGAAAATTGAGTTTTCCGCATTCGAAAATATGTCACTTTGTTTCTCAGTTTTGAACATCCTGTATATTAGAATGCGAAGTGTGCGTACCATTTCTTAGAGTTACATCTACATTCATAACGTAACAAATTTGGAGTCTCTACTTGCAGTATTAACCGAGATATCAATTTCTGAATAAGGCAATGATTATTACTAAAAAAAAAGAAAATCTTAAATAACTCAAAAACAGCAACATGTAGCTATAGGAATAGCTAATAAAGACTGACGTATTTATGGCCGTAGAATCCAAAAATGTAAAGAAAATTATATCATTCTATTTAAAATAACAAAGTTGATGTCCATTTCCGGTCAACCGGAAGTGATATTTTGGTTAAGGTATTTCACATTTATAGTTCCAATCGAACAGATAATGGTGCCAAAATCTCACTCAAATATAAGTAAACAGTAAAACATCATAAACTTTTAATGGAATATTCTGTATTGTGAAGAATTGTATTGCTTTATGTAAGAAAATAAAATATGTAAATTAAATGTATGTAAATAAGGCATCGAACGATACTTGTTAAAATGGTTCTAAACTGAGTTTATAAATTAAAGCGAGGAAGTTTGACAATGAATTCATGGAGGAAGTTTAAAAAAAACAACATTTTTTTTAAGCATAATGCAGAGTTTCGTACGGATGTTGATCTTTGCGTGTTTACAAATTTCTCCTCATTTTAAATATCTACCCTAACAAAGAAGCTTCTTCAAAGTTAGATCTCGTTACCTTTTTTATACTTTGAACTTGGTTATCGACTGAAAATTCTTTTTTTCCGCCAATTTTATTCCGACAGGTGTTCCGAAAATTAAATCGTAATAAAAGAGCAGAACTTCACCCGAAGTCCTAACATCCGAACTTCGATTTTTAGGCATGAACAAATTAACTTTACGCCACCACTCCAAATTCGTTCTTTTTTCGCTACCAGGAAACCTATATATACATATAGAGTGAAAGAACGAGATCTGCGACCTAAGTCGCTACGTTGATTGCGAGAATTTCTCCATCAGCGAGTGGATCAAATTCTCGCATCGTCGGAAAAGAGGAAACGAAATTTCGTATATCTCTTTCGGCGATATTGGATTCGACGCAGCGGCGATTGAGATTGCCGGACACTAGTTCTAGTTCGCTGGAAACAATTGGCGTGATTTCACAGATCGTAGTGTGTAAACGTAATTGTATTTGATGCTGTTTCTCTGTGTTAATAATAATCATGAAAAAAAAATCGCACTCGGTGGTATGTGATACGTTAGTGCGTAAGCTCTGCAAGGGATACTTACCGTAGAGATATTATGGAAATACTTAAAAATATACGTACATCTTTTTTAAAAGCTGTTTGTTGCTGGTCGTATAAAAAAAAAACTGTTGTAAAAATGACAGCCCCCAGATGGAAGAAGGATATCGATATAGAGAAATGAAGGAGTATGATAGAGTAAATGTGGGATCAAAATTATAGATAACATGCAAATAAAAATGTTACTCTGTAAGTGTTCAAAGAACAGATATTAAGCAACGCCAAATAGATAAATAAAAGTAGATACTTTAGGGATTAAATCTGTGGAACAGTTAACGTTATGTAACGAGCTTTTACAAATATAATAATAATAAATAATAGCGTTATATCTTCAATTCCTTTTAGAGGAAAGAAACAATTGCTGTAGAATATTTATAGCTTTCTCACCAACATACAAACACGTCATAGTAAAAGAGATATGTCAACAAGTTTGGTTTATTGTGATTATTGGTGCAGCTTATCGAAGAGAATTATCATTATTTCTTAATATATATTAAACAATAATATATTTCTTTGTAGTCAATTATACAAGGTGTCTCACCGAACTGAGACATTAGATTTTTTTGAACTTCTAGTAGAAATTCGATTTTGAAACTTGCAGTGTAGACATGGCCTACTATGATCTATTTAAGGAAAATATTTTCAACTTTATAGCACTTTCGGTATGGGTATCATCTTTCTTATTTTAAATGGAATGGTATAATTTTTATCGGTGAATTTGGCGAGTCATTTGCAACTAGTTTATATGAAGGGTCCCTATCCCTAAACTCGACCGTTTTTGTAATATTTTCATTTTTGTTAATTTTTTGACATTTGCATTCTCTCAAATAAAATCAAATATTTCACGAGATAGCAGATATTTAGTGGTTTTACTAAAGTCGACGTAAATACAAGGACATAGCTATAAGGTGTTATAGCAATAATCACTGAATCACATACAGGGTGTTCAAAAATTCACCTCTGATGTGGATACCTTTAAATTAACAAAACCTTTTTCTTTCAAATGGAACATGGTACTTTCTGCTACAGCATTGAATGCAGCGCAAAATTCTACATCGATTGATATTAGGGTTTGGTATACTTATTCTTAATAGTTTTCGAAGCATTAGCATTTCTTACAAAAAATTGCTAAGAATATGCCTAAATTCTAAGTTTCAACCAAATAAAATGAGTTTTTTCCTACAAAACACTCTGTAGATTATTTGCCTAACTTATCTAAATATTTATGTTTCAGATATCTAACGTTCACTAGTTTCTTACTAATAGTAACGTCTTTTAGTCATAGAGAGCGTACATTAATTGTTGATATTAGTAGGCATGAGAATGTGCTAACAAACAAGTGATTAGTCCACTGATTGCAAAATTGCGCAGTGATAAACCTATGCAGTATTAACAGTCATTATCTTTTATAGTAAGTCCTAATGCTGTCAACCTCCTTCACACATTTTCTTCTTAGCAAGTAAAAAATAATATATGGCTTATTAATATTTAATAATGCAATTACATAAAATTTGCTAATAATAGAAAAATTTCCAATGATAAATATCTCAGATATGGAACCAAACAATGCAAAAAAAGATAACCCGTTATTCTAAAAAATAATATACACAGTGTTTTTAGGAAAAAAATATTTTATTTATTCGAAAACTTGGAAATTCGACATATTTTCGGCAATAAATGCTAATATTTCAAAAACTATCAAAAATAGGTATACCAAACCCTTGTGTCAATCGATGTAGAATTTTACGCTGTATTCAATACTGTAGTAAAAAATACCATGTTCCATTTGAAATAAAAAAGTTTTTTTGGTATAAAGGTATCCACATTGGAGATGCGTTTTCGAACACCAGCTGTATGTGATTTGGTCATTCTTGCCATAACACTTTCTACCTACGTCTTTGTATTTACATCGACATTAGTAGAACCACTAAATATGTCATACCTCATCAGCTATTTACTTTCACTTAAAACAGTGTAAACGTCAAAAAATCAACAAAATTGCGAATATCTCAAAAACGGTTAAATTTAGGGATAGGGAACCCTCCTGTAAACTAATTGCAAATGACTCGATATATTCATTGCATCGATAAAAATTGTACGATTCCATTTAAAATAAGAAAGTTGATATCAACACCCTGTATACCGAAAGTGCTATAAAGTAGAGAAAATATTTTCCTTAAATAGATTAGTTCATCCGAATACATTAGCCAATCAACTGTCTGTGCAGTGTGACGAAGTGCGACGATTTAACAGGTTTACCACCTAAAGACTTACTTACCAGATTTCCTTTAGCAATGTATTTAGTTATTTATTTATATAAGGACGTAAAAACTTTAGGTTATAATTAAGCAGAGTGGCTCACTGGAGCCATTCTATTCATGTTAATATGTCAAAGTAAAAGCTTATTGCCCTCGGGCAGATTGCTGAATTAAGGGAGTTAAAAAAAAAAAAAAAAAAATAGAGCACAGTGGGCCATGACTACACTGTAAGTTTCAAAACCAAATTCGTGTTAGAAGTTCAAAAAAAAAAAATTTAAAAATCCATTTCAGTTGAACACCTGTATATTAAGAGCATGTATTTCCGTAAAATTTAACTGTAAAATTCTAATATCACCTATGTAAATTAAAAAAAAAAGACAATTTACAGGCACCTCCACCATATTTCTCATTTGAGTAATAATCGTGATAATTCTTGATTTACTGATACTGTAGCAGTTTGTGCTAGCAGCACAGATGCAATTTGTCAATAATTACTCCTAAGGGTAATTTACAAGCGTTAATTGCATAAGGTGGGACAAAAGTATGGAAACCTTATTTTAACTTTAGAATGACTCCAGGTATAAAGTTGAAATTTGGAGAAGTCTTATAAGATCACGAAAGCTATGTTTTAAGCAGGATGGTATCTATACTTCACGCTCTTGGGGCAGAAGGATTGCCGCGATTAAAAAAAGTAATATGACATGACAAATCAAGTGAGGGTTACTTGAAGGTGTTTTGAAGACATTCTTTTTAAATGAATAATAAAAAGAAGGAAAACGTCCTTACATTCATCAAAAGTTATTTAAATATATTTAAGACAACATGTTTCGGCTCACAAATGCCATTTTCAAGTCTTAAAATGCCATGGTACGAAATCTAAAAATTAAAAAGTCAAAAATGGACATTCAAAAAAACACGGCCGTGTGAACTGTCTCACAGTTAATTTTAATTTTAATCTGTTGCTTTGTTTTTTGATTGCCAATATTTTGATTATTTATTACATACCACATTCATGGATTTGAACATACATTTTTTTTAGGTGTAAGAGTAGACACCTAAAAAAACATGGGCGTTATTTCAAAACGAACACGCTTTCAATTTTTTGCATACTCTCTTTCTACTAAAATGAAATGAGTACTGCACAGTTTGCAAGCTTTTTACAGTAAGGAATTAACAAATTAATATATTTCTGCTAATAACTGTAATGATTAAGAAGATTTTTTCCCAAGAAAAATTTTCTCCTCACGCAGGATTCGAACCTACACCCCCTCGTTTACCGGACGACTGCTCTACCAATTAAGCCAGAGAGGAGCGTATAGATTCGAGCGATAAATCGACCTATGTCGATATTGGATCTTCAAAAGTCGGCAGGACGGCGAATATGCTAAGATGTATTTGCCTACCGGCGCTGTTTGCTTAATGAAATTTTGGATTATCGATCATGAAGAAGCTGCTTGTTCTAACGAATCAGCGGGTTTTCACGATTAGCTGCAGCGTCCTCTTCTGAAATGCCCTAAGGAACTTCAATTTGGTGGGGGCTATCGAGGCCTACGTCAAAGCGCCGTAAATCAGGACATGCCTTGGGATGGATCAGTAGACAATCAACTTGTATGCTACATGGAAGGGATTCCTCCAAGAAGTGAAAAAACGAGTTCTAAGCTCGGAGCTTTACTTCGACCAGGTGAGACGAATATTGAGAAGACTCCCAGACACTTGGAGAACCTAGTGGCTCCACGTTAACCTGATGTTTTCCACGCGGATTCGTATCTCAGGATCACGTCCTTCTTTCCGAAACCAACTGCCACCTAGTGTTCAATGGTAGTCTCCTTCCACAGGACTAGCGAACAAGATGACACTACGAAAGACCACTTGCAGGAAATCTAACATCTTCTCTAGCGAAAAACGGAACCATTTGTGCCGTGAAGAGGACATGGATCTTCAGAATGATTTTTCTAATTTCCAAACGAGAGAGCTTGCGAGAGCTTGAGAAACTTGTCAGAAAGCACTAGACTGCTTTCAGAGATATTGTAGACCCGCATGGGCAGAAGGATGGTCCACCAGAAATTAGTGTGTTGGGCAGTGCTCTTGCAGTTTAAAAGCGATTGTGCAGAAGACTTACGACGAACCATCTGGCAGGATTCGTCTAGAGTCTGCGTGAGTGCCGACGTGAAGGTGAATGCACATCAGAGATCACTTCGGGGATACTAGATGACAAAACTTTTGATTTGGAAGACAAGACTTCCAGTTGATAGACTTAGGAGCCGGCCATCGAATAGTGCATTGCCAAATCGGTTCGTTATCCTTCACCCCCAGAGGGGGTACTTTGTATTCAAATCTCCAGTTAGGACGGTGTCGGTGAAAATGCTGGGATAATCATTAAAAGAAGAAGGTCTGCTAGGGAAAGGGAAAAGGGAAAGATGTAGGTCGAATAGATTTTGAGGGTTGAGGTTATGATGGTTGTTGTTTCTAGCAGAGTTAGCAATGGCATATCGACTTGGAAATGGCTGATCCTACGGTATACAGAATAATTTGCTACCACAAATCTGTCTCCAGGAAGAAGATAGGTGTCACTATGAAGAGCAACGTCGATTTGGCTAAAAAAGAGGACGCCGCGAAACTTGGGTATTCTCTACTTGGTATCGCAAACCTTCCAGGCGACTAGCTTGGTCCTACGGCTGCTGCAGTTTAATGAATGAAGTTTTAACTGGTTTTGCAGTTATAGCAACTAAATTCCGTTTAACGTTCTTCGAATTAATTACTATTTGGAACTTTTAAAGCTTCCATATTAGCCAAATGCTTTAAGGGGTTTGAATAGGGCGAGGGGCCAAGAGCTCTGGTTAGTTGCGGCAACCCGTTTTATTCTGAGGCCGTAATGATGATTAGGGGGGAGATTTGGCTCTGCGGAGGTTCTTGACAAGCAATAAATTGCTTTACCCTTATTTCCTCTGAAAAAAAAATCTTGGCATTGTTGCAATTTTTATGGTTGTCAATGCTCAAATTAGAAATTAAATTAACAAAACTACATTTGTTCCTTTTGTCAATATGCATAAATTAAAAAAAAATGCAAGAATGGCAGAAAATCTGAATTTCGCAGAACTTATTTAAGCCAACAATTGTAATGAACACATACTTTATGTCAAACAAGTACGCATAATGTACCAATTATAATTGCAAGGGAATCAGTTAAAAGATAAAATACTTATGATGTTCGGGCTTACCTAACAATTGAATAACAAAAAAGGAAAGTGACAGTTACGAGTGGCCTAAATAATTATTCTTTCTGGTTTGTTCTTAAAAATAAAGCAGAAAAATATCTCTAAAATAACTGAGGCAATGCGTCAAATGTATTCATGAATTTACAATGCTATATTAAAACCAGAATGTCTGCCGCAGGAGATCATACAGATATGAAAAAGAGAGAATTTTCCAAAGGTGGAGGTATGTTATTTATATAAACTTATATCTAACTGTAGTAAACAAAAATATTCTGGCTGTAGTTCAAAAGTTAAACCATTCACATGTTCTGCGTGAGTCGATATCAATATTTTTTTTGCGGAGAATATTACTTTAATTTAGAACGCGATGTAGGTATGATGACGCAGTCAAACCATTGAAGAAAATGCGAATGTAAAGTAGAGCATATTTTTTTCTTCCTCGGCGTATTATAGGAGCAATAAAGGAAAACACAGTCATATTTTGTTGTGACACTTTTATCGTTTCAAGCGTTTTACTACCTACACGAATGGCTTTTCTACTTATTTATTCATGAATTTCGTTATTGCAATGTCTGCTGCAGTAATGTACTCGTGAGTAATAATTGTCTTACAGATGATTCAAGACGGAATAAAATCATCTTAAAAATGTAGCCTGTTTAATAGTATATTATTTTATACGGAGGGTAACTGATACTTTTCATGGCGCGCTCGTGTTTAGCAGTCAACGAAGTGAGAGAGTAAGCCATAAAAAGTTACTTTCCTTCCAAATAAAATATGCTATTTTTTCTTCAAACGTATGGTAAATTTATATAAGAACATCTATTTTCAATTGAAAATGAGCGAATTTGCAAGGAGGTTTGGACTTTTGGACTGGTGAAAAACTATAGATTGCTTCTACAGTAAAGCATCATAAAACTGTCAGGTGCACACTGTCAACATTCAAATTATTTTTAAGATTACGTTGAAATAGGTATGCTAGAGATATTGGTAAGCAATTAGTGGTTCAAGTTTAAGTTCAAATAAATAATCAAAAAATTAGTTCTAAATTAAGGATTTTTAGAAATGTAGTGCACGCCACACAAAATCATCGAGGAGGCAAAAGTCAATGGTCAAATGGGAATTAATTATTAAACAAAGAGTAGTACTTAAAGTTAGGGGCCTTCCTGAAAAAGACCAATGAATGATATTGTGTTAAAAAGTCGAGATTGTTCACCAAAGAACAGCTTGCAAGATTTTTGTGTGAAGCGTCAGACAATATATACTTGGGAATGAAGGTAAATTTAGTGTATGTAGTGTAACACAAGATAATTTATTTAGATTGTTTATTAATCGGAGTATCTGGAGCATGCAGAAGCGATGAAATAGTAAAAGTGATTACTGATGACATAGAAGATATGGGAAATTTTATTCTTATAAAAATTCCTGACAGTAAAACAAGGAAGGTCCGATCTTTTATATCATTAATCATCGAAAAAGAGTTTATATCAAAATGGAAAATGCTTTAGAAGTGTAATGGGAGTTCATAGCCTAGCAGGTACATTCAAATTAAATCGAGTAACCCAAAAGAATACGCTGGGCACTTTTTAAGATAAACTTCAGCTACGTTGCTGATTGATGGTGAAGAAAATATGGAGTCTTTAAGGAGGCAGGAGATTAACTGGGGCAGCCGAAGGTAATATAGGGTTGAGATAAAGTATGTAGTTCCGGTTCAACCGGAAGTACCCGTTATTTTCTAAATGGAACTCCCTGTATATTTTTGCAAATTATAATAGATCTTGTTTTTCCGAAATTCAGCCATAATAGTTTTAGCACCAGTATCTGTAAATAATGGAGAGATAGAACTCTTCATATTTACTGAACAATTCATTTTATTTATTGTAAATTATTGATTGTTTAAAATCCTGGCCGTTTACCTTCTCACAGTAAGCAAGTCTTCTACGAAATTCCTGAGTTACCTTTCCCGAAACTTCTCTACGGATTAAATTACATTCGTCGACTATTCTTCGCCTCAACTCCTGCAAAGTAGTTGATCGCCTAACATAAACACGAGATTTGAGAAACCCCAAAGATAAAAATCTAATGGACTAATATCTGGAGAACGTGCAGGCCAACATTAGCTTGCTACGCGATGCACTTTGAATAATATATGTAACTGTGTTTCGGCCAGCACCTAATGGCGGGTTCTTCTACATCTGCTCTCCAGCCGAACGGCACGTCCAGTCGCTTTGCACGCTGGCTGGCTGTTCGCTTGCGCACCTACGATTTCTCGCGTGTTTCCCTCGGCTGTCCGCTAATCGGGACGTTAGTTGTTCCCATGACCGCGGGAAACTTCTTTATTAGTCCCTTCCTTCCTTGCCGCTGCTTACGTCACCACACACACACACACACACACACCGATTGAACAGAACTAAAAATGCGTTACAAATTCTATATGTTTTATATGTTTACACAATTTGAATGAAATCGAATATCTTTTATTAAGTAAATGTAAATGGTAAATCAAATTTAAAATAAAGTGCATTCTAGTATTACCCCCATTTACATACTGTACCATCCCCACTGAAATTTTGCCAAACTAATTATCTCTCCATTATTAACGATAATGGTGCTAAAATCAGTATGGCCGAATTCGGATAAGCAGGTCTATTAAAATCTGGAAAAATATACGTTTGAATTAAAAGTACAATCACAACAACAAAATCAACATCAGATGTATTATATTTCGTTACATTTATCTGCAAAGTTTCATCAATAACATCCTCTCTCTTTTAAACATATTTGCTTGGTTCCATACTTCGTCCCAACCCTGTATAGAAGAATCCCTTAGAAACGAAAATGATACTGCTAGTAATATGTTGAACCTAAGTAAGAATATTGACGAAAATTTCAACAAATCGTCATCGTTGAAATCGAGCAATAAGTTATTGCAAATCTACGAGTCAATTTTCAAAATGCAACAAATTCGTATTGTACGTTTAGTATTCAACTTAGTAATGAATTGATATAAATTATATCTATAGGTGTACCACCGAACTAGGACATTAGATTTTTTTGAACTTCTAGTGGAAATTTGATTTTGAAACTTGCAGTGTAGATATGGCCCACTGTGATCTATTTAAGGAAAATATTTTCAACTTTATAGCACTTTCGGTATACAGAGTATTGATATTAACTTTCTTATTTTAAATAGAATGGTATAATTTTTATCGGTCTAATGAATTTGGCGAGTCATTTGCAACTAGTTTATATAAGGGTTCTCTATCCCTAAACTCGACCGTTTCTAAGATATTTTCATTTTCGTTGATTTTTTGACATTTGCACTCTTTTAAATAAAATCAAATATTTCATGAGATAGCAGATATTTAGTGGTTCTACTAAAGTCGATGTAAATACAAGGACGTAGCTATAAGGTGTTATAGCAATAATCACTGAATCGTATACAGGGTGTTCAAAAACGCGCCTCCAATGCGGATACCTTTTAGCTAACAAAACTTTTTTCTTTCAAATAGAACATGGTATTTTTTACTACAGCATTGAATGCAGCGTAAAATTCTACATCGATTGATACTAGGGTTTGGTATACCTATTCTTAGTAGTTTTTGAAGTATTAGCATTTCTTGCAAAAAATTGCTAAAAATATGCCTAAATTCCAAGTTTCAAACAAATAAAATGAGTTTTTTCCTACAAAACACTCTGTACATTATTTGGCTAGCCTATCTAAATATTTATGTTTCAGATATCTAACGTTTACTAGTTTTTTACGAATAGTAATGTCTTTTAGTCATAGAGAACGTACATTAATGGTTAGATATTAGTAGGCCATGAGATGTGCTAACGAACAAGTGATATCCATTGTTGGTAATTTACTAAATTGCGTAGTGATAAACCTATGCAGTATTAACAAGTCATATCTTTTATAGTAAGTCCTAATGCTGTCAACTCCTTCACACATTTTCTTTTAACAAGTAAAATATTGTAAATCGAAAGAAATAAGAAAAACATTGAAAGTTACATATACAAATAACATTTTAGACTTATTCTAGATTGATGAAGAATGTAACAATAATTGGATACCTACACTTATTTGCAATCAATAAAAATCTCAAAAAAATAAAATACAAAGGGAAATTAAAGCAGATATCCTAAATACACCCATAATATTCCAAATATTGTTCACTTATTAGACTAGGTACTTTCTTTGTAAGGGAGCCGTCTGACATAGAGTCTCCCAAAACAATGCAGCTTCTTGGCTTTTTGTATTAATCTAGGTATTAAGCGATACAGACAGATAACATAAATCACGTACAAACCATTAAAAGTCTTCGAAAATGTTCAATATAAATGTTCTTTCAGAATAATAGTTTCTTAGTTTTTTTTTTAATTTGACTTATTTTCGATGTATTTAATAAGCAGGCAAAAATATTAACATGTAATTTGTTGTCGCATAATAATTATGGCTTATCAATATTTTATAATTACAATTACATAAAATTTGCTAATAATTGGAAAACTTCCGATGATAAATATCTCAGGTATGGAAACCAAACAATGCAAAAAAAAAACATAACTCATCATTCTAAAAAATAATATACAGAGTGTTTTTAGGGAAAAAAATATTTTATGTACTTGAAACTTGAAAATTAGTCATATTTTAGGCAATAAATGCTAATATCTCAAAAACTATCAAAAATAGTTATACCAAACCCTAATGTCAATCGATGTAGAATTTTACGCTGCATTCAATGCTGTAGTAAAAAATACCACGTTCCATTTGAAATAAAAAAGTTTTGTTGGTTTAAAGGTATCCACATTGGAGATGCGTTTTCAGGGTGTTGTATGTTATTTGGTCATTTTTGCCATAACACTTTCTACCTACGTCTTTGCACTTACATCGACATTAGTAGAACCACTAAATATCTGATACCTCCTCAGCTATTTAATTTCACTTGAAACAGAAAATCAACAAAAAACAGTTGAGTTTAGGGATAGGGAACCCTCACATAAACTAATTGCAAATGACTCGATACATTCATTGTATCGATAAAAATTGTACCATTCCATTTAAAATAAGAAAGTTGATATGTATACCGAAAGTGCTATAAAGTTGAAAATATTTTCCTTAAATAGACCACAGTGGGCCATGACAATACCTAAGTTTCAAAATCAAATTCCTGCTAGAAGTTCAAAAAAATCTAATGACCCAGTTCGGTGGAACAGCCTGTATATGGTTACCAATTAATAAATTAATAAAATTTGAATTGTTAGTTCTTATATGTTTCTATGTTGATACAGTAGCAATTTTTCCTCCGACAATGGAAAAGTCAAAAGTATGCTTCCGTCGGAAGAAAAATAAAACTTTGCAGCCGACTACTCAGTCGAGCAATGTCCGATTTATTGACGTTTGAAGAAAAAAGTATTTATTTAAGATTTGAATAAGCTCCCTAGTAGTCTAAGCTGTGAAACATCTTCCAAACAAAAAAAGTCAGTCCAACTGATTGAATTATTTGCATATCGTTAACGTTAACTGTCCCATAGAGCGCAGATTGAGAGCGGGGACAAACCTGAGCTGGTAGAACAGGGAGCGGGATTGACAACGCACAGACTGGAACCTTGAGCTCTGGATGGTTGTACTGGGGGCGGACCTCGTCTGTTCAGACTCTGTCCGGAACTTCCAGAACTACCCGGAACCGATCCGGATAAGCTCCTATCCACTGTAATGCCGGGCGGCCCGGCGTCTAAGTTAGTACGTGACTTGTTGTTTGATATTTCACCGGCTTGCTTAAGTACTTGGTATATGAGATCCACCTCGGTCGACTCTATTAAAATATTCCAATCGAATTTGATCATTGCAGAAATATACGGTTCTGTTGGATATTTTTCAAGTTATTCACAAATTATGATTTTGACAATTTGTAGTATGTCTGGTACTAGAGAAGAAAGTTATTTTTGATGTGGCAACAACAACAATCTTGAATATCTAATTTCAAAGTATTAGAGTTCAACAAGCTCAAGCACATTGTGTGTCTTATAGGAAGGGACAGAATGTACGTCCCATAGACGTTTGATAGCTGTTTAAAGACCAAAAATATTTGAATGAAACTTTGATCTTGGTTTATATCAAATGTAATAAACGACCAAATAGCAACAGATGATGAAACATTGTATTATATGTCAATTATTGGTGTTTGATAAACTATATTTTAATAGAGGTACGTTTAAATATATTTTACTAGATCTAAACCAATATTAAACGTTTATTCAACAATCTTGGAAATATAAACAGTTCTTCAACGCTACTGTTTATTATATCGTCAACATAAACCAAAATTAAACCTTTATTTAACGTTTATGTTGTCACTTGAATGCTGAGTAGTATCAGTGCTAATCGTATTGAGAACTGTTACTCATATTGCTTTCGTTGGAAACAGTTGTTAGTATAGCTTTTCATGTGTGTTTTAGTAGGTTGTAGTAAGTATTTACTCATCGTCCTATCAGCTCACTTAGCTTTCATTATATGCTTTCCCAAACTTCCTACGTGCAGCTAAATTATTATTTTTTTTTTACTGTGACAATTTGAATTAAAAAAGTGTTAGCGCTAATAAGTGGTAGCTATGCCCTGGTGTACCTTGGCTTGTATAAAGATTTTTTTCTGACGATAATGGCTCTAATACGCTCGTAGTAAAAAGCATTCGTAATTGATCATATAATTTGGTAAAAGTCATTAAATGTGCGTTGACATGCCAACTAATTGACTAAAATACAAAGAAATGCATACAAATAACGCTATTGACAGACGTCATGTGTTCGAATTAAAATACGTTTCTAGATATAAAATTAGTAAACCAGCAAAAATCTTCAAATGAATCTGAAAATTCACACAGCATTGTTTACACTACTTGATGGGGAGATTAATTCAAAAAAAATTATACAAACATAGGTCCTATCTTTAATATTTATGGAGTTGTGAAAAATTAAAGCTCTTTTAAAAGCACTAGTAAACATAAGTAACGTTAAGTTGCCCTACATCATGTATAGAAAAAGTAAACAGTTTTATTTGTCAAAACGGACGATCCTAGTCTGGTCGAATATCTCGACACTGTGGTCATTTGTGGCCACAGTGATGGCATTGCCGAAGTAGTTTGCAGCTGGGCTATATTCCAGAAGTTTGGAGAAGCGCCAAAGTCACCTTCATACAAATAGCAGGGAAACAGGACACTACGCACCCAAAATCCTATCAACCTTACATCATTCTTTCTGGAATCGGTAGAAAAGGCTGTAGATAATTATGTCAGAACAGATATCTACAATCAAACGCTGCACTTGAAACGAGTAAATCCACTGAGGTTGTATTAATGGAGTTGACGGATCGAATCCAAGATGCACTAACGAATAAGAGAACCATAGTGTACGCCTTTTGAGACACAGAGGGTGCTTTTGACAACACTCCATACTACCTGCCAAAAAGCCATTAATCAACAGGGGGGTAGATGGCGTGGCCTCCAGATAAACATCTCAGCGGGTGTCTACCAGATTGGTGGAGGCGGAGGTGGGGCATAAGACCAAGTCGGTTAGTACGACCAGAGGATATCCACAGGGAGGAGAGGAGGGGAAGTTGTATCCCCACTTATGTGGAGCCTGATAGTAGATCAACTTTTGTGCGGGCTGACTGATCTAGGTATACCTTACCTCCAAGATATGCTGATGGCTATATACGTAGGAGGAATTTGAGAATACTCTCTGCGACGTAATTCGAAGGGAACTGAACTTTATGAGATGGTGTCAATCAGTGGGACTCAATATTAACCGCACTAAGACTACCGTAGTAGCATTCACTAGGAAAAGAAGATTCAACATGTCAAAAAATTCAACTTTGTGAAAGAATTCACCACAAAACAAATAAGAGCAAGTGAGATCAAAACTCCAGAGGGAACTGAAACCAAGCACTATCTTTCCAGGAGTATCTTTCAGGAGGGAATAAAAGCAGGAGACTATCATTGTGTTTGGTAGCTGGGTTCACATGAAATGAGTGCCATATCCTATATTTTCTGAAAGGAATAGGATTGGAAGGCCAGTTGTATAACAGAAGAATAAGGGACACAATAGGTCTCTTAGGTCGCAGTATAATATGGAGAATACTCCATTGACGATTGTCCAGATTTTATATCTACGATTTTGTGGACTGACGAGGCGCATTTTACGAGAGATTGTGTTAATAACTATCATAACTAGCACTAATGGGCTCTGCAGAATTCACACGATGTCATACAATCCCGATTTTAGCATCGGTTTAGTAGAAATACTTGGGTAGGCAATTCCAACAATCCATTACTTGACATCGAAGTTCTGAGGAATACGTTGAGTGCAGAAAAATATCTTTCCTTCTTAGATGGAAAATTTTACAAGCTGCTAGAAAATATTTAACACAAAAACCAATAAACTTATTTGTAGTGCTATAAAATTTTGTTCTAATTTCATAAGTATTTATGGTAGGATCTATGTTTATGGAACTTGCTTTAAATATATTAACCTGCCCAAAAAGTTATTCAAGTTTGTCATACCCGCTATAAGTCACTACTACTATCACTACTGTATACACTTCTGGGTGACATACAAAAGTTGTCGAGTGACAATGATGAGCCTCGATAAGGCGAAATATTATGCATGTTTGAAAATAGCGATATTAATATGTATTTTTCTGCATTTTAATCAATTAATTGACGCACCAAACCTTGCACTCGAAATCTTTAATACAAATCTACACGTCTTGTGCGCAAGCAGAGTTGCAAACCACTGTTTAGAATTTCTTAGAGTATTTTCAATACATTTAAGTTTGAAATGACGACTTTTAAACTAGCTACTAAATCCTTATGTATTTTAATACTGAAGTATATAAGTAGCTGCATACATTTTGCTTATCTCTCTTATAATTACTCCAACTGGGTTTTAAAAAGCTGTATCGATATCGTATGCTGGCAACACTTAATATTAGCCATGTTTCTTTGTAGGAACTGTTTATACACATTCACAACATCATTTATCACCCAATTTAATTCGCTTGTGTTCCTTTCTCACTATTAATACATTCCAATAGGCAAATAGCTTGCAAATCTAGAAATTTTCGATTTCATGTCGGAAGCATGAAGGTACAAGAACACAAAAATTAATATCAGATACAATATTTATTTACTAAAAGTATTGGGAAGTTGGCAACACTATATTAGGGTTGACGGATGACAGAATTTCCATTACATCATTTCATATCATTTCTGCTGCATTGCGCTTATTATTTATAAATAATTATCAAAATACAAAAAAAAATATCGAAAAAAATGTGTTTTCAGAAACGTCAAAGTATTAAGGTAATATAATATGTAATAAGTGTTGCCAACCTATACTATTAACTCTTCGGCGTCCATTTTTTTACTATTTTCATTAAAATTAAGATTCAGACAATACAAACCATGCTCATACTTGTTAATAGTTTTTGGTTAAATAATTGTTATTTTTTTTTTCGCAAGGGTAAGAACAATATAAATTTGGGAACGCTGTCAAAATCGCTATTGTTGCATTGGTGTAATTGATGTATGTATGTACATATCGGTATATTTCTGCAATGACTCGTTCAGTAGATTCCCCATTTCTCTTTCCATATTATATAAAAAGCTACAGGAGTTAGCTCAGTTTAGAGCGAAAGCGTATAATGGAGCTATGAGGAAAGCGACTGAGAGAAGTTAGCCACACTATTAGATACGAAATATCGAAGGAGAAAAGAGAAATAACAAACAAAAAAAAAATAATACTTAGGCGTCATTCAAACTTATCCTCTACGTAAATCGTATGGACGAACCTATTGGCAAGTCTGCGGGATTCGGTAAACGATCGTTTTTCACCGACAATTGCCGATTCATCGTTGGCATCCCTGAATACGTCTCGTCAAAGCCTAAACCTTTCAACATATAACGAGATTAAAAGCGTCTTACGTCATTTAAAAGAGGAGCTACGATTTGGTGCGAATAACGGTCGTGATTGTCAGGATAAGTACAATCAGTGACGCGTGTAGCGAAAAGGTATTGAGAGAGAAAATAAGAGGATTCACTTACTTTCTTCCTCCGGTGCGGCGTCTGGGATACGAGTTTCTATTTCAGAAGTTGATTTCTGGCGGCGAAGCAGACGAGCTTTCGCTTCGCATTTAGGGGCTTTCTCTTGACAATCGACATGCACATTCATTTTGCATATCCTGCATTTTAATCCTTGCTTGGTGTGTCCTGAAAAGAGGAAGCAGATTTCTTGTAATTATTCGTAAGTTAATATCATACCGAATAAAATAGAATTTATTTCTATAGCTCAGTTGAAACAATGTTTATCATAATGCGTCGATTTAGTTAATTCTGAGCTATGCTTTTTGCATAGTCACAGAAATAGTGCGTAATTTTATAATATATACGGGCTGTCCCACCGAATTGGGTCATTAGATTTTTTTGAACTTCTAGCAGGAATTTGATTTTGAAACTTGAAATGTAGTCATGGCCCAGTATGGTCTATTTAAGGAAAATATTTTCAACTTTATAGCACTTTCGGTATACAGGATGTTGATATCAACTTTCTTATTTTAAATGGAATGGTATAATTTTTATCGATACAATGAATGTATCGAGTCATTTGCGATTAGTTTACATGAGGGTTCCCTATCCCTGAATTCAACCCTTTTTTGAGATATTTGCAATTTTGTTGATTTTTTGACGTTTGCACTGTTTCAAGTGAAATTAAATAGCTGATGAGCTATCAGATATTTAGTGATTCTACTAATGTCGATGTAAGTACAAAGACGTAGATAGAAAGTGTTATGGCAATAATGACCGAATCACATACAGGGTGTTCGAAAACGCATCTCCAATATGGATATCTTTAAACCAACAAAACTTTTTTATTTCAAATGGAACATGGTATTTTTTACTACAGCATTGAATGCAGCGTAAAATTCTACATGGATTGATATACCTATTTTTGATAGTTTTTGAGATATTAGCATTTATTGCCTAAAATATGACTAATTTCCAAGTTTGGAGTAAATAAAATATTTTTTTCCTGAAAATACTCTGTATATTATTTTTTAGAATGATGCGTTATCTTTTTTGCATTGTTTGGTTTCCATACCTGAGATATTTATCATTGGAAGTTTTTCAATTATTAGCAGATTTTATGTAATTGTAATTATAAAATATTAATAAGCCATAAGTATCATGCGACAGCAAATTACATGTTAATATTTTATGCTTATTAAATACATCGAAAATAAGTCAAATTAAAAAAAAAAACTAAAAAACTATTATCCTGAAAGAATATTTATAATGGACACTTTCGAGGACTTTTAATAGTTTGTTCCTGATTTATGTTATCTGTCTGTATCGCTTAATACCTAGTTTAATACAAAAAGCCAAGAGACTGCATTGTTTTCGGAGACTCCATGTCAGACGGCTCCCTACAAAGAAAATACCTGGTCTAGTAAGTGAACAATATTTGAAATATTATGGGTGTATTTAGGATATCTGCTTTAATTTCCGTTTGTATTTTATTTTTTTGAGGTTTTTATTCATTGCAAATAAGTGTAGGTATCTAATCATTGTTACATTCTTCATGAATGTAGAATAAGTCTAAAATGTTATTTGTAAATGTAACTTTCAATGTTTTCTCTTATTTCTTTCGATTTACAATACTTTACTTGTTAGGAGAAAATGTGTGAAGGAGTTGACAGCATTAGGACTTACTATAAAAGATATGACTGGTTAATACTGCATAGATTTATCACTGCGCAATTTGGCAAATTACCAACAATGGATATCACTTATTTGTTAGCACATCTCATGGCCTACTAATATGCAGTAATTAATGTACGTTCTCTATGACTAAAAGATATTACTATTAGTAAGAAAATAGTGAACATTAGATATCTGAAACATAAATATTTAGATAGGTTAGGCAAGTAATGTACAGAGTGTTTTGTAGGAAAAAAAACTAATTTTATTTAGTTGAAACTTAGAATTCAGGCATATTTTCAGCAATTTTTTGCAAGAAATGCTGATACTTCAAAAACTATTAAGAATAAGTATACCAAACGCTACTATCAATCGATGTAAAATTTTCGGCTGCATTCAATGCTGTAGTAAAAAATACCATGTTCCGTTTGAAAGAAAAAAGTTTTGTTAGCTTAAAGGTATCCACATTGGAGGCGCGTTTTTGAACACTCAGTATGTGATTCAATCATTATTGCTATAACACCTTATAGCTATGTCCTTGTATTTACATCGACTTTAGTAGAACCACTAAATATCTGATACCTCATCAGCTATTTAATTTTATTTGAAACAGTGCAAACGTCAAAAATTCAACAAAATTGCAAAAACAGTTGAGCTTAGGGATAGGGAACCTTCATATAAACTAATTGCAAATGACTCGGCAAATTCATTAGACCGAGAAAAAGTATACCATTCCATTTAAAATAAGAAAGTTGATATCAACACCCTGTATA
Source organism: Protaetia brevitarsis (assembly GCA_004143645.1). NCBI lineage: Eukaryota > Metazoa > Arthropoda > Insecta > Coleoptera > Scarabaeidae > Protaetia > Protaetia brevitarsis. Next base: position 38,466 of record RXPK01001806.1, read on the forward strand.
CCGAAAGTGCTATAAAGTTGAAAATATTTCCCTTAAATAGATCACAGTAGGCCATGTCTACACCGCAAGTTTCAAAATCAAATTTCTACTAGATGTTCAAAATAATCCAATGTCCCAGTTCGGTGGGACACGCTGTATAATAATTTACGTTACAAATGCATTGCTTTCAAAAAAAATAATATTTTTGTATGAAGACGCTTTATAAAAGTAAACGTCATCCTGTACCAAGTACTTGTTTCACCAAAAAAGTGTCTACATTTAATACTTTAAGAACCTTATAGGAAACAAAAAAAAAATCAAATCTGCAAGTACCGATACATATTGACATATTGACAATGTATTCGAGTTCGAAAACGTACATATAGCAGGTAGGTGCATATACTAACAAGTGCGAAGAGATAAAAAAAGTAGATTTAGGGATTGAAAAATGCAGTAATTGTTTATGAGGACTGCTAAATTCGAAGGAAAATGCAAAATTTGCATGGAAAATAAAAATAAGAAGCAATAAACCATTGATACGATCACTTCTAAACTGTAGACGTGAAATTAGATACTTAGGAAAGAAAAATACTATGTCGGATTTTTGTTTCAAAGAATAGAATTCTAGAATTAGAGAGAAAGATAAACTCGGAACCGTGTGAACATTTGAAGAGAAATCTATTGGAAAATTTGTGAAGGTGAAGAGATTGTAATGGTTAGGACACCTGGAATAAATGAAAGTCAAGAAAAATGTGAAAGATGTTGCATTTAAGAAACCTTCAGGGAAAAGAAAAAGTAGTAGGTTGAGGAAAAGACGAAGAGGCATAATGGAAGAAAGTTCGAGGAAAAAGAAGAAAGAAAAAGATAGAAGAAAATGGAAGAGAATTGTCAGCTTTAGGCGTAAAAAGACTATTCTATATAGCGTAAGTTTCCTTGTTTTTTTAACTTTGAACAGACAATGTTAGCATTTGCTTGTGTTGTAGACAACTGTATAATAAATATACACCCCAAAGCAACTTTCGAAAGCATTCGAGTAAACGTCAAGATTCAATTTTGGTAAATTGACCAAATTATTACTTTACTAATTGAAACAATTGAAGGCATTACAAGCTTAATAATGTTCAGTTGCATTGAAAATTGAATAGAAAAATGCTACTGTGTTTGTGAACGACAATAGTGCCAAAATTAGCGAACCTATTCTGTGTGAGCCCACGTGAAATAACACCTGTCCGTCAACACGTTAGGTTACTAACTGCGCTCACAGATGGCGCTATGTGTATAGCGGAGATTATCTTAGATTAGCTAAACCGCTCGTAGAGGGCGCTGGAGTATGCTTCATGATATGCAATAGAAGTTTCCAGTGCGAATGTACCAGAATGATGAGTTCTATTGGAAAAGCTGATAAGTAATGGTCGTATGGAAATAAGTGAACAGTGAAAATAAAGAGAGAATATAAGTTTTGAATATAAATAAGTAGTGTTTAATTGAATTTGGTTTATTGAGTGTTTTGGTCGTGTTTTAGTTATTTGTTATGTGTTTTATATTAATAGTATTACTTCATCTTAATTAGACTTAAGCGTAGAAATAGAAACTTTTCATTCAATATATCACTTGTGTCGGTTATTTGAATTCCGCAACAATGCTACAATATTTTTTAAGTTCAAACTGACCACCTAAAAATACGCTCTAAATGCTTATAAAAAACTTACAGAGAATTGTTTAAGAAAATGGATTAAATCTTATTACAAGCAGTGAGTATGCGATCCTTAATTTTTGAATATTCTGTGCAGCCGTACTACTATAAATTTTGGATTTCAATTAACCCCAAAGAAAGAAGTTATTTGGTAAAAACACAGGCAAGCATGGTGCCGAATCGATGTATCTAGTGATCTAGAAAATAATTCATAAAGAAAATCAGGGACAGTTGCAGTAGAAATTTGTGAAGCCCAGTCCATTTAAATCCATTTATTTCCAATGTGTAATAAATGTGGTAAGGTAAGTGCATGGCCGTTAATTCATCATTAATATCTGTTGGAATAACAAGATCATAGGATAGGAAAGAATGGAATTAAAGAATTAGGAAAAAGTGGATAGTTTTGGATTTTGCAATGCCATGCCAAAATGAATGAATGAATGAGGACTTCGTCTGAAAAACTATTTTTTTTCTAAAATGTTTCCGTTCGCATTTAACAAGTTAATCATAAAATCACAAAACTTGATTCTTTTTATTTCGTTCTCTTTATTTAACTGTTGGTGATTGCTAAAATTATAAATTTGTATTTGATATATTTGAAGTCGTAAATTCTGGAAGCATAGAAGCGTTAAACTTTTGTGCCATGTATCGCAGCGAGGTAACATGATTTCTATTCTTTTTGCCAATAAATTAACTTTTAATTTACATATACATGACATCACTACAAATTCATTGCGGATGTTGGGTTTTCTGTCGCGTAACACTTGGGATTTTCGTGATAATTCTGCCTTAATTGCATTTTATAATAGCTTCATACGTTGGAAATTGGAGTATTGCTCAATTATCTGGTCTCCCTACTACAATAAATATATTAACCTTGTTGAGAGTGTCCAAAAGAAGTTTTTAAAAATTCTGTATTACCGTAAATATAAAACGTATTTAAACCATAATTATTCTTACAGTAATTTATGTAATTTGTTTAATTACCAATCTCTCGAAACTAGGAGACATATTTCCCAGATCATTTTTATTTATAAGCTAATACAGGGAGATGTGAAGGATAGCCTGTTACTTGAGTCCCTCGCTTTTTGCATCCCTCGGTCGGGCAGTAGAATTTTTCCTTTATTTTATGTTCCTTCTACAAATACACATCATTATTTTGCTTTTCCAATACCATCCATGTGCTCGAGGGTTAATTCAATTTGCGAGAATATAGACCTTTTTAATGTTAGTCTCTATTCATTAAAAAAAATTGTAAAAATAAGTTTGGTTAATTCATAATTTGTTATAGTTTTTTCTTGGGTTTTTTTTTAAAAAAATTTTGCCCCTTTATTATTACCTATCATCATTAATTTTAGTTACGCATTCTGTAATAGTTAGTGTAATTTATTTACTAATTATATATCGGTACACTAAGGTTTTTTTTTTTAATGTGCTTTATAATGAAATTTAATATAATATCTTTTTCTCTCTTTTGTTCAGTAACGTGTTTGATTTCTTAGATATATTTTTAATTAGTTTAAGTTTATCCTGTAATTAGCAGTTTTTCTGCTGTTGGATAATAAATAATAAATAAATAAATAAATAAATGATTTGTTTCAGAATAACAACCTAATTCCACTTCTTCAGTAAGATTATGGGATATCTTTATTCATTTTCTTTTGCAAAATGTTGTAAATTTACTGTACAATCTTCGTTATTAAACCTTATAATAAAATAATAAAATAGTGCCAATCGATAGTATTAGTCTGTTAGCGTAGTCAAATAAAGAAACTGGTTAACTACAAAAGGAACATGTTACATTATTCTTTACTTTATCAATCATCTAGGAATATTTGCGGGAAGCAGGCTGCTAAATGAATTCCTCTCACCATATCATTAATTCTTATTAGTCTTTTCTGTTATTTCTGGACTAATTTAATTTATTACCGGCATGATGGAGTATATATAATTTGCAACAAAAAGCCTGGACTGTAACGTTAATCCCTTTACTTAATAGTTTCAGCTATTAACGCACCATCAGATTAGATGAGATTTACAAGTTCGATATGCCACAAATTCCTATTAATGAGGGTCGGCTATTAAGATGATACTTTATGAGTCTGCAGTTTGGTAATTCCATTATTAAGTACGGTGGATCAATGTCTGAGAGCGTTACACAACCGGAACATTTTATATATTAGCTAAAAATTTTTAAATAGGATGCCTGAAATTTTTGTTTTACTTTAAAATGCCATTAAAAAAATTAAATAATCATGTCTCTGAAAATTTGAGATAATTATATTGCTAACGAGATTATTTAAGCTACAGTGTGTAGTCACTCATTAACTTCCTCATGTACGCTGGCTCTTGAAAAAGCTACCTGCTTTGTGAATTTACGTTTCGATCGATTTAAAAATGTCTTTCAGGTAATAAAATAACAAAAATAGATTAAGCATGTAAATTTTAAGTAAGCTGTAGGTATGGCTGCAGTTGGTAACTCAATATAAGTTCTATCTATGTCTTACCATTTTATATATTATCTTAATGTTGCGAATAATCTTTGTAGTATGGCTCTGAAGAAGCTTTAACAACTAAAACAATATATTGGTGACAAGAAAGAATTATTTACATCAGTACTCTGCTTGGACACCTATTACAGCCTTGATACCCAAACGTTTAAATACAGATTCACATGTATTGTTTAAATTGAATATAATATTGTGACAATAAAAAAAAAATGGCGATTAATAATGGTATTATTTGGGTGAATATGAAATCTTTTTAAATTTTGAATATCTCTGAAAATGTTTCGAATTGGAAATCTTCTCTTGCATTGAGCACTTGAGACTTGGGTTGCATCACCTTTGAGTGTACGTGCACACTTATCATGTGATTTAATTTTTTTGATCTTTTGATTATATGTTCAGTTCACTTAGTTTTGTTTCGGGAGTATGGTTAGGATAATAAATCAATTGACTCTTCAGTACATCTATACTACTTTACGACGTTTCGTTAATGCATTGGCAACATTTTCAAGTATCTTTTAATGGTGTTTTTTTGCGTCACTTTTAATTTTCGAATGTGGTTTTTTACATCTGTGAGATATTATATTTTAACTTCAAATTTGAAAGTTTCGTAAAGGTTGAAACAACTAATATTTTAAAATTGTAAAAGACCTTAACATGTGACATAGACAAACAAATATGATGTTGTTATACTTCAAACTTAAAATATAATATCTTACAAATGTAAAAAACTACATTCCAAAAATTGCAATAATGCAAAAAAATCACTGTTAAAAGATATTTGAAAATGTGGCCATACAGCAACGAAACGTTGTAAAATAGTAAAGATGTACTGAAGAATCAATTGATTTATTATGTTGACTATACTCTCGGATAAAATCAATTAAAAAATGCGAAATTAACAAATCTAGGATAAATATTTTAATTTAAAATTAACGAAAATTGATTTTCTATTGAAATAGCACGATTGAGATCCTACTTTTGGATTGCCTCGTATCTTAATGGTCGAGTTCAATATGTACAGTTAAGATATACTTCAACGGCTGGTACTGGTGTGTTCCGCGAGGTTCCGTTCTTGGTCCTATTTTGTTTAATCTGTATGCAAATGATTAGTAGATAGTAGATAGTAGAATTTATATCCACGGCTTGTGTTTTATTGTATGCATATGATTCCACCATAGTAACGTCTGGTGCTGATCTTATGGATGCCGAAAGACTTACTAATACAGCCATGAAGGATATGTACAGTCACTGACATTAATATTGCGCACTATCAAAGTATCGAGCCATTCGTTCGAGTGCTAAATAATAATGTCGGCGGCTGTACACCTGATGCTTTGCCAACAAACTGCTTATTAATGAAAGCATAATTGATTTATTGGTGTTTCATATGAGACAAAGGTTGCATGACTTGCAAAGCATTTATTTAGGCCTCTTAGAAATAAGTGTTCACTACTGTTTAACATTGCTGAAATACAATCAAAACTTGTATATGGCATTTTTTATGGGGCAATTCAGTCGTGGTGTCAGCGAGTATTCTTAGCTCAGAAACGTTTAATTCGAGTAATTTATTGTATTGCACTTTTGTAAGCCATATTTTCAAATTATCTAACATATTGCCGTGTCCAGCATTTATAAATAGAAGCATTGTACTATGTTCATAAGAATAAAAATCAATATCCAGCTAGTGAGACTTATTATTCATATCATTAACACCCGATAAAGCATTAATTATAAATTAATTTTGAGCATTGTAGGAAAAGGTACAGAGCATGTGCGCCATAGATTATATATAGTTATATAATATCTTGCCTGATAATCTGAAGACTAACGGAAATTTTATCACTTTAGAGCAAGTGTCAAAAAAAAAACCTGTTAAGTAAATGTTGCTATACAATAAATGAATTTTATTATATTCTAAGTATCTAATGAATGATGAATATTGTAAGGGTGAAAAGAGTAAAAAAATGTTCTTTCGTTCATAAATATTTTAATATATGATTACTAGTTCAGATCAACGTTAATAGGATTATTGTCAATGAATAAATACACCAAATATGATAACCATACTGTGTAGATAAGAATATGTATGTAATAATAATAATAGTTCTTTATTGTCTAACAGACCCATCCAATTACAGGACAATAGATATAAAATAAACAACATATAAATAAAATAAAATTCTAACTAAAGGTAAAGTTACAGAATAATCTAGCCAACCAAAATACATAACAAAACATAATATATAATAATAACATAAAAATAAGGCATTAAAAAACAAAACGAATATAATACTCCAAACATCAAATATCAGGACGTAGCTTATTTGCATTTCGGCACATTTAAGTAATAGGCGCTCTGATTAATACATTTGTATGGGCTGTTGGTATATAAAAGGTGTTTGTCGATCTATTCGCAATCCTGGGTATATTGAAAGTCATTTTAGAAAGCAAATGCGAACAATCAATTTTGTTATTAATTAATTTAAGTAAAAAAGTTACAGAGTGATGCTTTCGTCTACTAGTTAATGATGCAATATGAAGCTTACTAATTAATGGATCCAAATTCGCTCCTCTTGCAGAATAATCCCAGTTATTCTAAATGAAATATATTTTAAAAACCTGCGTTGTATACGTTCAATGTTTTGACAATGCGTTACATACATGGGATGCCACACAACACTTGCATATTCCAGCTTCGAGACAACAAATGCAAAATACAATACTTTCATTAGACCGATATACGTGAATTCCTTACAGGTGCGTATAACAAATCCCAACGCTGATGTTGCAGATTTGCACATTGCAGTTATATGCAGAACAAATGTTAATTCCGAGTCAAATAAAACTCCCAGATCAGTAATGGTTTTCAGAGACTACAGTTGAACATCGTTTACGTTACAACCATTTATAGATGGAGAAGTCCTTCGAACGATCGTTCACGGGCCCATTTCATGGAATTTTAACTGGCTGCATTCACCTTTTCGTGGGAATTGTGTTGCTTTAATTTGATAAGAATACTTTACCGTAATTGGTGCCAGTTATATGCAGAACAAATGTTAATTCCGAGTCAAATAAAACTCCCAGATCAGTAATGGTTTTCAGAGACTACAGTTGAACATCGTTTACGTTACAACCATTTATAGATGGAGAAGTCCTTCGCGTGTATGCCATCGTGAAGCGTTTGGCAATGTTCAGTTTAAGGCCATTATTACTACACCAGTTGGAAATTAAGTTAAGATTATGCTGAAGTAATTTCGCACTATTTTCATTAGTGATGGCAGTATATATTTTCAAATCATCGGCATAAGCTAATGCAGGGCAAGTTAATGAAGTTAGCAGATCATCTATTTATAGTAAACAGAGCAGAGGACACAAATTTGACCCCTGCGGCACACCTGAAGCATTAAGACAATCACATGATTGATAGCCGTTATAAGAAACATATGCGGTTCTGTTTTCTAAGTAGGACTTCATAAGTGCCATAAAGGAAGTCGAGAAACCAAAGGCATTAAGTTTGGCTAATACAACAGATAATAATAAAAACTACAGGATAAAACAATAGTTTTAATTTTGAAATTATAGGTGATGACACTAAATTAACTAATTTTACTCTGATTTATCTGGGTTTACAGAAAGCAACGTTCTCTACACACACCAGTTTTCGATAGACCTTAGAGCAGTCTGCATCAAATCGCAGAGCACGGTCTCAAATCTTCGATCAATGAGGATCGTAATATTGTCCGCATATGCAATTGTGTGGAAGCCAGATGTGTTCAGCGCATGAACGAGGTAATCTACCACAAGGTTCCACAAAAGTAGGGACAGAATGCCTCCTTGGGGACAGCCTTGATCTACGCGCCCTCTCACACTGGCATTTCCCACATTTACTTCTATTGCCCTTTGCTCTAACACGTAAACATGAAGTGGTATTACCAACATAGTTTTGGGGTAAATTTTCAAGACTACGGAATAGCAGTACACATATAGAAAGAACAATTGATCCAGTTGGAGTAAGAGAGAAGACAGTGCTCACTCAAAGTGGATGTGCTAGACATAAAACAAGTTACACGTGATGCTGAATAGTACAATTTAAATTTACATATGATCAAGAACTACACATAGTCAATGTAATTTTGAGATGTGAATTTTTATGGTATATGTGATTCTATTACTATTCGTAAGTAAGTTGTTATACATCTTATGTGAAAAGTTGCATCTGAAGTTTACATTTTACTGGAAACTTTACACGTTTATTTTGCATTATTCAGTTACAAATGTGAAAATACATTCACACTGTAAAGGAAATTACATTTTAAATGCCATATTACATTACAAATAAAAAGTACATGTGATCTGCATAATCGCACTAATGGCCACAAGTAACCTAGGTGCGTTGGTGCAATTTTACAGAAAATTTCTATCAGTGCAGATGCTGCAGGACATGTGCTTCTCAATTCCTCTAAGGAAGATATCTATTTTCGTATTTAGGTCACCAAAACGACTTGAAATATAGCTGAATTTGGAATGTTAAAGCTCATATACGCGCATCATAAAAAAGTGCTGTAATACTTCCACGCGTAATACTTTTAGGAGTTTACGATTATAGCTTTTTCCGTATGTACATCCCAATAATCAGACATTATCGCAAACTAATACATTACTACTTCACCCTTATATCCATGTAGCGAGATCAATTCCGCCTATCTTTATATCACGAAACCGACTTCTCGCGCAACCGAGTCGAAGGTAATAATACTCTATTGAATTATGAAGTGTTCCGCTTACCTCGGAGCACTTGCGAACACACGTCGCACGGAGTAATTTTCTTGTAAGTGTACTCCTGGAAATTGTGTGCATCCGGATCCCCTTTTAGCAGTTCCCTGGTGGCGGCGGAGCCGTTCTTCCTAAAGCAGAGAGAAAATAATTAGTGAACGATCGTTCACGGGCCCATTTCATGGAATTTTAACTGGCTGCATTCACCTTTTCGTGGGAATTGTGTTGCTTTAATTTGATAAGAATACTTTACCGTAATTGGTGCCAGTCTACAGGTAATCAGAGGGGTTGCAGAAGGGTTGGTTATGATAGCGATGGCGTGAATGTAATTAAATATTATCTAAAGTAGGGACATGTAATAAATAAAAACTGTTACTTGGGACTTATACTAAAGCGCTTAGATTTTTTTTTTAATTAATTATTTAATTTAATGGTTAGCTTATTATTAAATTATTTTTAAGTACAAGCATTCAAATTTTTATAGCATGAAAGCTATATATTACACATATTTACCGTTGTATTATCAAAGGGATGTAAACTATATTTTTGCAGATTTGCTTGATGTGCTTAGCAGAAGTAATTTCCTACATATATGCTATAAAAGTGTGTGTTGCTAAAATTACAATTCAGATATTGTAATATGATTGCGGTAAATGTTAGCGCAATTGATCAAAGACAGTAACTGTTTCTTACGAGAGAGTAAAAATTATAATAACTTTATTGTTAATTTTCGGTGTACTTTTTACCACACTGATAGTAAAAAATACGTAACGTTCCAGTATACCGAAGTGTTCAAGTATCATTGGTTATAGTTCCAATTTAGACACGCATTCCTAACATTACCTACTTGTAATATTTTCTATAGGTGCCTGTAATTTTTACTATATTATCCGTGACGCGTCATTCGACCTATTTAAACCAATAACGAGGCTTCCCTCAAAATATCCCTTCCATAACCCTTCCCCATAAGCCCCACCGGTGAAGGAAGACTGATTGCACTTTTGACCATTATTGTAGTAATTTTAAGTTGTTAATCTAATACAAACTTTACTGCGTTGTTTATGCTACTCAGATTGTTATGAAATCTGATTTAGTCGCATGTGTGATTGATTAAATTTACAATGGATTGTAGTGTACATGAACAGTGCACTCAAGTTATTATTATCATGTTGTACTAATACCTACTTGGGTTTTATGGTTATTTTTACAATAATAAGTTTACGACAAAAATATTGCATGTTTTACCGCACGCTGCTGTTGTCACAATAATTAACACAGGCTTATGTTAAATGAAACACATTTGCGTCAAATCTAACAATAATTTTTTCTCAGTGTATACTTTTCATATTTACAGGAAAAAAAAAACATTCTTTATAAAAAGCGTTGGTTACTCCGAAAACTCTTTTGTGCTAATCGAAACGTTGATGCGTGAAAATTAAGAAAATGTGAAGTTGTGTAAGAGTAAAATACTGATTACTGAAGAGTAAATTGAGAATAGCATAAGTCGAAGTTGCTTGAAATATCACCGGAACTTCAAATATGAAATTTGCACGTTATTCCTTGTTGTTGATATTTTTTCATTATTGTTACATATAATACAAAAAAAAAGTTCCCCCGTCATGGGCATGACTTGTACAATATGGGTTGTTTATTCTAGAGTTGTTATTAAAGAAGTTAAAATATAATCTGAACATAATCTTCATTTCTCTTTTACCATAATTATACATACTGTTTTGTCTCTTATTACACATACATTTTTTTCTAGGTATAGTTTTAACAAAAAAAATGTCAATGCATTGGTAACTGGCGAGTGAGCAACCAGTTGTACTAATTACTTGGTGTTTGATATTCATTATTCATTATTTCTTACTTAAATTAAGTTAAGTTAAAAGTATTAATTATACAAAACAACATAACAAGGGTAAAGCTTTATTTCACAGCAAGTTTTAAAAATGACTTCAAGGAAATAAAACGGTCTCGAAATAATTAATAATGAATGTCAAACGTCAAATAATTAGTATAACTGGTTGTCTGAGATGAGATTACTTAATATAATGACCCCCAACTTCTATGTATTTTTTCTATGTTTTCTTCTAAAAGCGCTGTAAACTCTTCTAATTGAATTTTAATATTTCCGATTTCTTCCGTACTTTCTTTTGTTGCAGTACTATGAATAAATATATGGTAGGTTTCTCAACTTTTAATCACCAAGTTCACAGAGATTTTATTTATCACGGAAGACTTTCCAAAGTAAGCAAAAGTCGTCATAAAGATTGATTTCTCTGTAAAAATCTACACTAAATATTTTATAAGTATAGTTAAGTCTATCCAGGGACACGCTGTATATAAAGATGGAGACATATACATTCTAATATTGGCAAAATTGTAGAATTGAAACTTCTATTCGTTAAGAGCTGTACCTTATTTTATTTTACTGGTGTTGAACAAACCACTGTGCTACAATTAGCTATTAGTTATTAGATAAATTTCCACTTTATTTTATTTTTATTGTGTACCAAAAATTAGTTGGTCTAAATATATTATTCGGTAATTTACTTGAACTATTTTTTAGAGATAGCAACCCAAATAATGCAAGGGTTAGTAAAACATTTTGTACTTTCATTATGAGACCAAAAGCATTTATTAGTATTATAGAGAATACCCTATTATTTTGACGATTTTTTGCCAATTGGGTATTGATGGGGGCGGTATGTCCATAAGATTTAGTCATATATCATGACATGATACAGATTGTGGATATATTATTCTGTATAAAAAGAAAAGATAGCAGCTTTCTATGAAGGCAATAATGTTTCTAGCTAGTTTTCTTAAAATATACTAATTGAAGTTTGATTAAAGCAACAAGGAAATACTAAACGTTGTTCATTCTAAATTTTAAAATATTTTTTTGTGCCAGTTCACAAAGTACATCCTGTAGAAGATTCTATTACAGCAATCCACATTACCATTGAGAAAGTTTTTGAAGCCTAAAATTATATTATTATTATAAAAAGCTTAAATATAGATGCCAACTCTGGATGGGTTGGATAACCTAGATGACATACCCGCACTTTTATTGGTAAATGTTTGCCTGAAGTAGGCCTAATATTAAATAAAATTCTTCGAGTATTACTTAATGGTTAGGTGATGACAGTAGAATGGGCACGAGTCTATGTGATCCAGATATACGTAAAAGGAGATAAATTCCACTTACAAAATTGCTGACCGATCAGTCTTACATTCCACCTGTATAAAATTATGCATAAGTTGGATGGACTAGGCAAATTAATAATGGTAATCTGATTGATGCGGTCTACCTTGATTATGAAGAGGCTTTCGATAAAGTCACACAGAAAAGGCTCTTATTAAAACTAAAATACCAAGGTATAAGAGGAAATCTACTGCATAGCTAGTTTCTTACGTACGTTTCTTATTCCTGAAAATTTGAAATTCTTAGAGAAGTACCACAGGGGTCTGCACTTGGATCTCTGCTCTTTATAGCATACACCACCGATTTATATTTCAAAATGACGACAATTGCTATATTATTGTTGTTTTTAATTTTTTAACGTCAAAACAATTTGAAATATTTTAGCTAGTTAATACACAAAGACTCACATCTGTTGTATAAGTTAAATTACTAGTTTCATGCCTAAACGCAATGACAAGCCATAGGAAATACTTTTTTTTTAATTTGCCAAATAACTGACGTACCACATATAATGTACATTATAAATATTTTTTTCAAAAACTTAGCCTGAAGTAATATATATTATGAATGTAAATAGCAAACTTAAATATTGAAAAAGATTGTCAAAAGTAGGTAAAATGCAAATTTATTTAGTACGAACTCAAACCAAGTCTTCAACTATTTAAAAAAAAAACTCTAATACATATCACATCTGTTTATTGTGTAATAAAATCCATGTAAGCTTTAATGGATTCTAAAGATAAAGTAAAAAAATACACATTTGTTACTTAACGCAAAGCGGCCACCCTCCCACGTCCAAAGATACATTAATTAAAAGGTGTTACATGCACAATTTGTAGCGTCACAATATTCGTTTCCGCCCGTAAGTCCGCTACAGGTTATAAATTATCTCGCGACTGTGCAGGTTACTGGCGCACTAAATTCCGTTTACAAGCATCTTAATTGAGTTGTTCAAGTGCAATTTATTGCCTCGCGAATCCTTGTGAAATGCGAATAAACGAGAGGGCAATTGAGAACTGAAATAAATTATTCCGACCTAAACCGCTGTCAATTTGGAAGCGGGGTGACAATATTATAATAAGAGGTGAAATGAGGAATTGCCTTAAATTCCTTGAACGGGTAACTTAAATTGTTAAACTTATCTGTCTACCTGCCTAGTTTATCAAGTAATATTTTGAAAATGGGTTTTTGTAAAGAGATTTATGGATGTTATCCTGGGCGCAACATATTTGGGATTACCGCAAAAATTGGGGTTTTTTTTTTGTAATTTCTTTTGGAAGCGGCGTTATTGATTGTGAAAAAAATGTAGGTTTTGGCGACAGAAGAACAAAAAATTAGTAAAATTTTATGTTCTGTTTTTTCAGAACAAAATGCCCGGGATTTCAAAGTTTTATTTTCTTTAGTTCAGTACAATTAATTATTATTATTATGAAATTTATGTTTTTATATTTATTTATTTATAATTTATATTATTTAGCTTGTCCGTTTACCGTTTCTTATTTTTCTTTTTTTTTCAATAAAAACAATTAAAATAATATAGTGGTTTTAATTCACCCAGCGACCTCTCTGATAAGTGAAAGAATACTGTGACAAAAATACTTCAAACTGTGGTACTGGTAATGTTGCAAACTTCTCTTAGACCCCTCACCACAAACTGCACTAAACTAGACGTACGTTTCGATCGCAAAGCTATCATTATCAGTTCAGTGTGTTAATGTTTATTAAAATATTGCTGGTATAAATTGCACAGAGTTAATTCGTTTTTTACATTATATATTTACCTATTTTATAATAATCATCTAACATTCCGTCATAATCCGTGCCTATCATTACTGTTATTTTGATATTAAATGACAAGGAAGTAACGACAAAATGTAATATCCATGTTTCCACTTGCCCTAATCTACAATTGTATTAGGTGTTCGTAAGCATGCATGATACAAAGTAGTTTTGTTCAATATTTTTTCCATCAATTCACGACGTTTAACACAGAAGGACGAACCAAACAATAAACAAGCACACCTGGACAACATAAATTGTACAATGGTGGTTAGCTAGCGGGTTATCTACGTCAAAGCTAAACTAATGTGATGCGATAGCTGATATTTTTACCTCATTTGCATGATTGTTGATACTGCGTGGTACATTTGGTTTTTTCTAGATTAATAAAAAACATTCATCAATAGCTAAATGGCAATATGAAGAACTTTTAAATATTAATAATAATAATAAGAGTAATAATAGTAATGATAAAAGTACATTGCAAAATAAAATCAATAAACCGACTTCTCACAGGTTGTAGCAAAATGTAGCAAAAGGCATGTGTAAGAAATCGTCCTTATACAAAACTTCAAACAATCAACTTACGAATAACACACATTAAATTGGTACTAACGCACATATTCTTAATAATATACCGGTCGATCGAAAAGGATCTTGGCTTAGCACTACTTTCCGCAAGGAGTAAATATATTTATTTCCAATCATTATTATGAAATTTTCTACAATTTTACTCTCCAAATTTCCATATATTTATTATTATTTCGTTATTATTGTTTGTTAGTTTTTACATTGTGTCTCTTTCAAGATTACGCCTTCCTTCCGCATTGAGTACATAACATTGTTTTTCTTCAATATGCCACTTACACTTGAATAAGATTTTTATATGACGGAAATTATTTGCATGCGTGTTTATTATTCCAATCAACATTACTTGTCACAACTTGCCACTTGAAGAGTTATGCCAAAAATGTTAGATAAAAGTCGAATATTCGCGTATATTACTAAACGATATGGCATACAAGTATTTTTGTTCCATATTGTTGAAATGTTCTATATACACATTTAATTAAGTCTGGTGGTATTTATTATCTGAAATATATCGTGTTTGGTAAAGTGTTTGTTACTTTATTTTTGCGTGAAAACACTAGTGTGAGTTATCTTGACTCATATTTTGTGCAATTCTAGCACACCACCAAGTTAACGTTAGTTCATTTAGGATACACAAACACAATCAAATGAAAATTGCCCTGAATGATGTTCAATAACTTCATTCGAAACAGTGGGTGTACAGTTAAGGAAAAATGTGTGTGGACAGTTCTTTAACACGTAGGCAACACAAAATACAGCGAACTGCGTAATATCACCCCTCTCAATACAATCGCAGGAAGCGCAAATATTTTGTGATCGTAGGTGAATTATTATAATATAATTTATAATATAATATTTTAAGATATATCAGGATAAAATCTTGGAGACTTTCGACTATGAACCTAAATAAATCCATTTAGGCAAATCATAGAAAAACGCATGAATTCTCTACTGTCAGAGTCTATTGCGTATAATATTCTATTATTATACACCATTTTGATGTATAATTGTAAGATAGGTCGGTAGTCTAATAATTAGTAATTGCTCAGACCCTCGATCAGGTTAAAATTAAGGGATAACATTTTAATTAAATTAAATTTACGTAAGCTTGTATTCTATAGTAAACAATTAAACGTTTGCCTTGGTGCTTTAATTTAATGGTTGTGAGATGTAACGTTGCGCATTGAAATTCGGCAATATTAACCGCAAATGATATAAAAACGTCTATGCTGCCAAGGTGTTCGTTACTGCATAAATACCAAAAGCTGGACCTAACTTGCTTCTCACAGAATTATTACAATTAGTAGTTACTCATACTACGTATGAAACGATGTTTGGCTCTTTGCATAGTAGAATACTTATTTTGGAAATCTAAAATCTCCATAATTTTTAAATTACAATCGATATAGATTCATTAAACTACTTGTTGTCAATATCAAACTAAGGCATTCATAACTTCTGTTTGAAAATAGTTTTACGGATTTTTCGGAACAGATTTTGTTATTAGGTCCACTCTAAGCTATTATTATAAAATATTCTAAGTATCCATTTAACATTTTCGTACATATGATATGAAAACACAAAATGTAGACCTTAACCATTTGATCATCTGTCCCTCAACCTTCGAAGTTTATGATATCTCCAATAAAACAAAAAATGCACAAAAAGTACTTTATTTGTGTATTATCGTTTATATTACTTCAACAATTTGTTTGATTTACTTACATATAAAAATGTCTTTATTGGTTGCTGTTTTCCAGAAGAAAAATCTTCAAGACACAAGTACTATTTACAGATGAAGAGAATTTTCAAGAGAAAGTATTACCCATTTTCATCATACTTGGGCGGATGAGAATCCTAATGCTGTCATTGAAGGACATTACCAGCATACATTTCGCTTAATATTTGGGCGGGGATGATTAGAGATAGCTTAGTTGAACCGTATCTTTTTTCAAATCGACTTATTGGTGATGTCTATTATAACTTCCTTAGAGATCAATTGTCAGGTTTGATGGATGAAATGCCATTAAGAACGAGTGATTTAATGTGGTACATGCATGACGGCTCCGCTCACTTTGCGATAAGTGTTTGAAACTATTTAGATCAACAATATCCTGGTCGTTAGATAGGTAGAGAAGGACCTTACCCAGGGCTGGATCCGAATCCATTCGATTTTCATTTCTAGGATCGCCTAAAACAACTTGTTTATACTACTCCTATAGAAGCTGAAGCAGACTTTCGACTGCGTATTATTAATGGTTTTAATACGATTCGCGCCAGTCCCGAAATTTTCCAACGCGTAAGAGACAATTTAGTGTTTACTGGCTCATGGAGGACATTTTCAGCAGTTTGTTTGACTTTTGTTTATGTATGATCATTATTCAATATTTTTAAAGCATTTATTAAAATAATTCTTGTTGTTGTACTAATCAGGAAATTCATGTGATATCAGCAGTTAAATTACTTTTTATTCCACAACTTAATTTCTTTAAAATTGATTTTTACATCATATGCGATAAGAATTTCGATTATTGAACAGGTCCGTATTATCGATTTTTGCAAAATGAAGGTATCTTTTACCCAGATCTCTGCTAATGAAACAACTGTAAAGTTTAAAATTGACCCAAAGTAACCTCTAATCCCTTATTATGTTTAATAAAACTCATTAAATATTGTTTGACATTAATTGATAAAATGAAAAAAAAATTAATAAAAAACTTTATTGAAACAGCTTGTATCTAGAAAACGAAGCGAGATTCAAAAATATTTTATACCACACTTTCGTTTTAAAATTTGTTGAGAAATATCCTTATTTATTTTGTCAGAGAGGTTAGCAATCACCCTGTATATATGTATTCCACTGCTATACATTTATTTTTATTCTTTAATATCATGGCTGATAGAAATAGCAAATGTATTTATTTTAATTAAGTTAATTTCTCATTTTACTTTAGAGTGCGATGAGAATATATTTAAAGTTAATATACGGGCTGTTCAAAGTTATCGGCGCACTATTGCTAACTTTGTTAATATTGCAACTACGATTTTAGTTAAATTATCAAAGATATAGGGTTCTTTACGCTGATTACAATCGTGTAATCAGGAAAACAATTGAAAATCGTGTTTACGAGATATAGTAGATAACTTTGTTTTTTTAGATGGACCACGCTGTATATTTTGTCACCAATTAATAGAAAATCAGTTTCTGCAAGCAATATTGTTATAACAGTATAAGCTTAAAATGAAAAACAGAAAGAGAGCTACGACTCATATAATGATGGATTCGATATAACAGCCAAAACTTTTGTTGTTTGCCAACTTAAGATGTTTGTTTTAAAAACCAAAAAGAAAATCCAAGAGTTTTCAAAAATTTATTGATAACAACGAAAAAAACAATAAATTATAATAAGTGTTCGACTACATTTCTATTTTCTGATATGCATTTCCTATACTGTTTAATTACTGCTTTGCTAATTCAGAAATTACACGGTGATCTATATTACTCAATGTTTCTCTTACTGCATTTTTCAACTCATGTATATTTGGATGTCTTCGACTGTATATTTTGTCTTTTAGATATCCCCATACGAAAAAAAAATTCATCACGCAAGTCGCGAGAACGTGCAGGCCAATTAACTAGTTCTCTGGTACCAATCCATTTATTTCCACAAATTTCTGTTAGGCCATCTATTTTTAATGCCCAGATACGCGCCCCAGCCCCGTCCTGTTGAAATGAAAAGTTCCTCTCTTCCAAGTTTAAATTATCTGCGAAATCATCCATTACATATCGTAGAATGTCAACATATCATTTTGCGGTAAGTGAACCTTGATAAAAGTGCCAACTATTTTATTGTAGTAAGTGCCACACCAAACATTGAAACTAAAGCGGTATTGTGACCTACAAAGCATTAGTAGCGGAGGATTTACAATGATCCAATGATACATATTTTTTATGTTGTACATTCTATTGTTTGAAAAGTTTATCTCGTCGTTTCACAAAATGTATTTGCATGCATTATTTTCTACAAATAATTAATAAAAAATTGGCCGATGTTTAAACGGTACGTGCTTGTGTTTCTTCAATTCCGCACTGCTAGTATTTCGTTTTCACGTTCGGCTTTTTTTTAAAAACATTTCCATTCTCTTGTGATTTGCGAGATAATAGTAGAAAATACTTTGTATCTGATACTATCGTGTTTGGAAACATTTCTCTGTAACGTTCCAAGGCTCTGTTGCTGTGTCTTGTACATACAAAATATAACATCAAGTATGTATATCACATTTCTCCAACTTGAATTATAAGTAAACAATAATGAACAAAAAGCAATGATAAAAAGAACACGGCAATAAACGAATTTAGAGATAAAACAAAATAAGCAGCAATTAGAATCAGTAAAGCCTTTTTTCAGTAACAGTACACAACAAGCTTCGCAGAACTGTAAAAATAATTTCGTTATGTCTTAAAACTAAGCAACCGAAGTTTGCTTCGATTTCTACTTTACCAAACAACAAAGTTTTGCCTGTTATATCCAATCCATCATCATGTTAGTCGCAGCTCTTTTGTTTTTCATTTTAGGGTCATACTATTATAACAATATTGTGTGCAAAACTTAGTTTTCTATCAATTGGTGGAAAAATATACAGGCTGATCCATTTAGCAAAACAAAGTCATCTATTGTATCTCATAAACGCGATTTTCAATTGTTTTTTCTGATAACACGGTCGTAATCAGCGTAAAAAATGCTTGATAATTTAACCAAAATCGTAGCTGCAATATTAACAAAATTAGCAATAGCGCGCCGATAACTTTCAACAGCCTGTATATCAACTACTACTGACTGTAATAAACCGATGTATCAAAAATTTGTTTTGGAAATAAATATAATTCTATAATAAGTTTCGCATAAGATCAGGCGAGCGTGAAAGAGAAAGGGTAATATTCTCCTTCGTAACTGTAATTTTTGTTGCCTACGTATTAGAGAACTGTCCATGTATTATTTTCCTTAGTTGTACATATTGATATGGATTTCGCAAAAAGTATAGTAGAACCAAGATAGCTTTTTCGATTGCATTGTACTAGTTAATATATTCTTTCTCGATAATTACGTTAAAATTTAGATGATCATAGGGCTCTTATTGCTAGATATGGAGGTAAATTAAGTTTGCTTCCTCTGCAATCTACGTAGTTATAAACTTGTTTTCAACTTTAAAGCAATATGTGCATTAGTTCGAACTTCGAGCGTATCGATTCGACAATCAATCAGAACACATTAATGAGAAACGCAAAGAGGAAAACAGAACACGTCATCATCTTCAAACTACAGAGTTAAAAGAGTAAAACAAACGGAAAACTTCCCTCTTACAATACGTAACCGGAAATATACTTACTTCTCCTCAGGTGGGGGAGTTTTCAAACTCTTGAGAGCTTTTAGCCATTTAGTTTTCATGCTGGCCGTAGACGACGAGCTATTCTTCCGTTCACGACCGGTTTCGCCCGTGTCCAGTTTATTAGAGAATAATTCTTTCTGGAAAAAGAGAAGAAACACAGCATGTTACGACCGAATAACTTTTCAAATAAAATGAAAACATATTTTACTGCGAACTTTAGCCGTTGGAAAGCAATAACTGTTAGAGAGCGTCATCGACACGACAAATTCTTACATGTTTTATACAGTTTGTATAAAAAGGAATAATTTATTTGCGCTGTTATACCAATAGCGAAATTTTATCACGAATAACACGTTTTCAAAAGTTTCCAAGTCTTCATGTCAAACAAGAGTTTGAAATTTCTACAGGGTATTCTTTCACTTGTTTTTTTTTTTTTATCTGAAATATGTGTAAATTAATGTTGTTAATTAGTCTATATACCATCTACGGGTCAACGCCCAAACATTTGATTTTATGGGACTTTTTCTTTTTTAAAAGGTGTGACAATAATATTATAGTCTGCCTAAAGACATAACAATTTGACTAATGAGTATTATTGAGGATTATCCACTACCTGCTGCGGCAGGTACCCAGAAATTATGCAAATATGGTAACGGGCCGAATTAGAGAAATTGACTCTACAATTTAAATCGATTTATTCGGAAGTAAACATCTAAATTTTAACAGATCATATACTTGTAATTGTAAATACAATATTCTTCAATATTGTATAATGTTATTTTAAATATTAACACCCTTTTGGCTTAATCAACTAATTTGTTCGATTAACATATATAAGGTAATAAATAAGAAAATACAGTTGTGGCAAAGTGTAGATGATAGATTAAATTTGTGTAAAAGAACATTCAAGAAACGATGTATTCGTGGATAGCAATATTTCGGTAAGTGAAAGTAGGGATGTGATAGAAAGACGATATTGATAGTGCAAGAAATCATTGGAGCCCTGAAACATAGAAGATCATCTTGAATGTATACAATAATCGGAATAGTGACAATTATGGGTCTAAAACAGAAACACATATTAAACATCGAAACTAACGGAAGTCTCTTACGAAACAGGGCAAAAAACCGTTCAGAATGGTGTATTTAAAAGAAAAACAAGGAATGACAAGGGATAATCCAATAAAACACTTTGAAGCAAGGCATTTTTTCGAATTGACAAAAGCCTCGTTTCTCCTCTGGGTGTGTTCTAAAATTCATTTTACCTGCACAAACATGTTGTAATTGGATTGTATTTTTATTACCACACAAAATAATTTATTGAATAGCGTCTTTAAATTTTTACTTAAAACTGTCTCCAATATGGTTTTATAAGTATCTGGAGCTGCTTATTAGTTGTACAAAATGAGGCTTAATATTTAACTTTGCGTCGGTAAAACTTTTAAATATATTATAAGTTTTTTTTTTTTGTGCTTACTTAAACTCTCAATTTATTTTCTTTCTATACAGGGTTTTCCACGGAAGTGGCTAGTTAGACGTTTTCCGGCTTAACGAACTCAGTTTTAAAAATTTGGGGTTTGCAACAACTTAGCACTTAACTTTTTCTAAAATATTTCCAACTTTTTTGCACTTTCGGTTAACTGGAAGTCGCTATGAACTTTGTTATTTTAAATAGAATACCCTATATATTATTATACTTTTGAATTTACCATAAAATTCTATGACGATTACTACTAGGGTTTCCTATACCTATCTTCAACTGTTTTTGA
>RXPK01001807.1:0-52087 GCA_004143645.1 Protaetia brevitarsis
AAACAATTTCATAGTTTATTTTCAAATTTGCCTAGTTTTCTCCTTTGGGGAAGTATTACGCCTAGCTAAGCATGCCATAAGAAATATTATAAGTAAAAGTAAACTTTTGTTGAAAATCCACATTAATTATTGCAAAAGAAATATTATCGTATTAGTTCTATAGTTTAATATTTCCTTCTTAATTCAATATATCTGATCGATTAGGGAATAACCCTAATGGGTGTCTTTTTGTGGTATAATGTTTTATTTTTTGAACTTGCTTATCATATTAACAAATTAATTTCATAATTTCATTCAACGGAATTTTATTTTTAGTAAATTGTAAAACAAGGTCGTTTATTTGACCCAACTCTAGTACTTAACAAACAAAAAAGTCTTAGTAAGCATAGGTCCTGTATAGAGTGGGTTTTCGACAAATGTCATTTGTTTCGATGGAATTCCCGTCAGTTTGTGCGTATTGGCAAGGAATATGTGAACAAGAAAGGACAAGTAGCGTTGGCATATTTGATCTCACGGGGGAAAAATTCATGGCTTTCACGAACACAAAAAGATGGCGGTTTCGCGCGCTTATTTAAAATTTGCTAGCAGTTAGATTAACATGTTTTTCTATCACAGCTATTATTCCCTTAAATGTATGTTTATAGGTTGTAAAAACCTTGAAACTGTGAAATGATTGTCAAGAATTTTTGACAAGAGCTTGGGAGAGCTTGACTTCCTATTGGTTAAAAAGAAGTGAAAAAAGATGCGGTTTCTGCACTAACAAAATTTCATTGTTCGTTTTGGATGCAAGTTCCTTGTATTATGCGATTGTGCTTATTTTACGTGTGACTAATAGAAAATGCATTTTTACAAAAATTTAGAGGCCGATGTGTACGGCGACTATAAGCTGAAGTTTAAGATAAATCGTTTCCGAAACTATATCAACGATTAAGCGAGCAAGGTTTATTCGACGTAGAAAAACCTGATGCCGGGCGATCAAGCTCAATAAGAACTCTTGAAATGGAAGAAAATGATCTGATAATAGTGGAAGAAAATCCGAATATCAGCACCAGAAGAATATAAGCGCAACTAAATATTAATACTTTCTTAGTCTGGAGGATTTTACGAGAACAACTGTTGTATCCTTATCATATCCGACGGGTACAAGATCTCCTAGCCCCGGATATTTATTTATTTATGTTCCAGACTGGCTTTCTGTAGATTTATTTTGGGAAAAAATTTTGAAAATCAAAACTTTAGCTACTGCTAATATTTTATTTGCTGATGAGTTGCTGTTTTCACAAACAATGCAATAATCAATTTCCACAACAACCATATTTGGTCAGATGGAATCCCTAAATGTTTGGCTAGGCATCTTATGACATAATTTGATTGGACTGGTGTTTTTACCAAATCATTTAAACAGCGAAAGTTTTTATTATTAATTTTATACTATACTTTTTAATTAACATTTTATCTCCATTATCAGAAGATGGGCCCGTAATTGATAGAGTTAACCAATGGTTTTTATAACGATGGGTGCCTCCCGTGTTTTTTGCTCTCGCTGTAGGATTTTGTTTTAATACAGCGTATTAGTAACAGAATGGATAGCGACAGGGGACGGTCCTATGGCAGGGCCACTTAGATTCCTTGATCTAAACCCACTTGACTTCTGCATTTGGGGATATTTAAGACAGCTAGTATTATCAATGCCAATTAATAATGTGTGCCAAAGTTATTTCAATATGTACGATAGACTCGGACCTCAAAAAACTAAGGAATAATAGAGAATGGCAAAGGAAACACTGGATCAAGGCTGATATAGCAATACTATAAGTTCTTCGGGGGAGAAGGAAATTTACTCAGCCCAAGTGATCGACAAACAGGAAAAAACCTGAGCATCACCTCGAAGAAACTCACGATAGTACCGTTCGTGAAGAAGAAAGTGTAGCGCTTGGTATTATCCATCATCCAGGGCATGAAGGTTGCATTTACAGATAATGTAAAATATTATTTGATAAGACATTAACATAAAATCCACATTTGGAAAAGATTATTCACAAGGCAAGGCTATCCTCATGGATCTCTTGAACAATATATGGGAAATCTTGCGGATTATCTCCAAAACTAGTCCACTGGCTTAATGTGATGGTAGTAGGTCCAATCATACCCTATGGAGCTATAGCTTGGTGGCAGAAAATGCAATCAGCTAGAGCTACAGCAAGACTTACAGTCACACAAACGACTGTAAATGTGGCAATCAACGGAGCAATGTCTTCCTTTGGGTCATTGGCATTAGAAACTCCTCTAGATTTACTATTTTTACATATAGTTGTGGAAAGGGAGGCTAGATTAACTATACTTCGCCTTTGCCATACAGCAAATGAATGGTCCTTCTACTCATGACGGCATACTGGGAATACCATTGGACATGATGCGCACTTGACTTCACTAGTGCCTTTCCAAATCGAGAGGAATAGAAATGCAGTAAGAAGACACTAACGCAGGTAGACACCTGCTGATTTACGAACGATTCGAACACAGAATTGGGTGTGGGTGTAGGATTTTTCTGTCGCAGCTCTAGAGTTAAAAAAATATTTTTTTCCTATCTGTCACTGTTTACGAGTTATAGAGCAATTCCCGGCTGATGAAACATCCTGTATAGAAGGAGTATAATTGAGCAAAAGAAATCCTTCTACACTTAATTTGCTATTTGCAAAATAATGTCTTACAAGTAGCAACAATACTAAATAATGCTTCTACAATGGTACTTAATTGTTACGACCTACAATTACCAGTCAGATTAAACCAGTCGAAGGGATGTACCTTCTGTTTTCAATTCAACCGTTGCGCTCGTTAATTGAGGCAACCGCGCAGCATTGTGCGAGCAGAAAGAGACACGGGAATGTTTCGTTAATTACGTTTTTCAACTACTTATACATTGAGATATTTGACGTGATTAACCATACCGTTACCTTACCGCTTTTGCGGAGAATAAAACGATTGGTCGCGAGTCATACTTTGCGACTTCACCAGCATGTAGCACGGAGAAAATATCTTTTTAACAAGTTTTCTCTCTGGGAAAAACCTCAGCGGCTTCGTTGCGTTTTATTAAACCCACTCCCTGAACTGCACACAACGCAACCGTTGCTGTGATTTATTTCTATAAATTGCTCATAATTATTGTAATAAACCCGACGTTTCGGATGTTATTTATGGCAGTTTTTGTCGGTTTTTGTGTTCCGTCTGGGAGATAGCTCGCGTTTGACTTCTGAATAATGCATTGTTCGAGTCCGGTTTGGTTAATACAACTTAGACTTGTTAGCGAGTTATTTACGGTGATTGCCTTTGTAATAATGGTGATTTCGAATACTGGAAATGCCTCGGATAGTAGCATTAGAAGACGCCATTGTTTCTAATTGCAATGTCACGTATGTAAACTGATGTAAAGGAACATATAGGAAAGCTATTTACCTAAGATGGGGCATACAATCACCACGACTCTGTGCAGATATCTTAGTTTAATTTTTTGCACATTAAAGATGTTTAATACTACCAATACAATTCAAACAATAATTGCCAACCTACCTTTACCACTTCTTTCAATATGAAAGCTATATGTTCTTCAGACATTCTGCGGTTCTTCTCGATTAGTGCATTCACCAAATCTATCACAGGTCCTCCTTCGCACAACTAAACAAGATAAAAGGTTTTGCAATACCGATAGCCAGAGCTGGGCTGAGTATAGAAAAAAGAATGCTCAGAGATTTCCGAGCACAAGTGCATCAACAAAATATGTTGAGTGGATTTTGTACAAGTACATCAGTTTATGAGTACTGGCAATTTTAGAGTACTTATGAATTTAAATAAATATAATATATAAATAACAATATACGGGTACAATTAATATGTTTATTGCGCCTCCATCCAGAAAAATTCATTTTGGTGGTACTTCAAAGGCAGTAGCAAAAATGTCACTAAAGGTTGGCCAGATTCCACATGACAGATGTGTAATAAATTGTCATTAAGCTACTGTTCACCGTTGATAAGATGAACTGATGTCTTCATTGCACTTATTATTGATAAATAGATATTAAAAGAATTATTGTGTGCCAGAAACTCTTTTGCGAGTACTCGTACTCGCAAAACTGTAGTTTCTGGCCTAGTGATACAAATAACTATTATCTAAAGCCTAAATAACTTGTAACTTAAAGCAATACTTAATTTTACAATAAAATTATTTAATCTCAAAGATTACAAATTTACAAATACGAATGCAAAGCCTTATTATGTAGTTACAGAATGAGCAATATGCTTCAGGTAACTTCCTTTTTTTTTTTTTTTACTGTTGAATAGGAATTGGAAGAAATGATTACTAATGACATTAAACATTGACAATTCTTTTTTGACCTTTTTTTTTCTTTTTTTTTCTTTTTTCTATTTATTTTATTTATGGAGCTTTTGCTGGTTCTTCCCTACATTATCAATTTTTCTGGTGCTTAAATGAGGATTATCTCCTAAAGCCAATTGTGTTTCTAACTCTCTTTTTCTGTTATTATTGTTGGTTTTGTTATAACTTTCTTGTTTATCACAATTTTGTATCCCGGGTGTTCGAGGTGCTTACGTATTTTTTGACTCGCTTCGAGTTATGAATGCTGTGTGTTTACTCAAAATGTAAACCGCATTATTAATTTTTCTCTAGAATATAATTTTTTTACGTAATTATTATATTATGTACAGATTAACAATAAACAAACAATTGGAGAAGTTATTATTTGCCGTTTTTTTTTTTCGTTAAAGTAATTTCATACTTTATTTATTCTCAATTGCTTTTTAGTCAAAAAGAGAACAATAATTATGTTGTCAAATTCAAGGTTGTAAAAAGATGAATCGAATAGCATAAAAGTGTATGGACGTTTTAATTTTTTTGTAGAGAAATTAAGCATTCTGCATTCCTGCATCCTGTATAAATAAATTAAAATATAGTTACACGATCTACGGTAATTGAATAATAACAGAATAATTTCCAATCATAATTTAAAAAACTCATTTTTAAAATTGACAGTGGTAAATCGTTAAAATGAATCTTTTCCAGATTTGCTCTGCCATTAACTAAATAATTGACAATCAAAACCATTGAGTACCTGATATTACTTTGTTTCTTTTAAAATATTTTATCGAAATGCTCAATAAAATATTGAGCGTTCCATTAAAAAAAAAATTAACTTTGATCTGTAACTGAAAAATAAAAAATCTTAGATAAATATAAATTCAGTTTTCTTTGTTAAAATTTACTTATTCTTATTTTCGATGAAATTTTTTTTATTAAAGGTAGTAGAACTGATAAAGTCAAATGATAAAATGAAATAATGATCATAATACCTACACGTACACCGTAGACTGCAAACTAGTTTACCCTTGTATATTAAGAGATGGCAATATGAGTAGGTAGATCTCGAGTACATTTCAAAATCTGTCGAGGGGAGGTATTCGAGCGACCAGAGACAGATGCACTCAAAGGTGCATCTTTTTGACAGAGTTGACCATTAATCGATTAATTTTTTAATCAATTAAATTCCGGATTAAACTTGTTAATCGGAGATTTAATCGAAATTAATTTAATTATCAGTTAATCATTACATTTTTAATCAATTAAATTTCAAATTAAAATTTCAATCCGTGATTTAATCGATTTAATTGGAAATTAAATTATTTCTTAGTTGACAAGTAAATATGCAATTATCAATTGGGTAAACGTTAATTTTTAATCGGAAATGGACTAAATCTAAGTCGTATCGTATTCCGGTTACAACTGGATATTAAACGGTGGTCGTGGAACTTCGGTCGCAAGCGGCAATAGCCGACAAAGTGTGTATGCACAACATGGTAAAACGTATCGTCCACAGTCGTGGACTTTCGGAATGACTGCCTGTTAAATAGGCTAATCAGGGTTTAGCAATTATTTTAAATAGGAGTTTAGATACTAAATTAAATTTGAATGCGTATAAAGCAGAAGCCGTACTTTTTGGTAAACCGAGGCAAAGAAAGCCTACATTTAAATCAGGGGAGGGTAGAATTTATTGCAAAAAAATTGTCGAATATCTCGAAGTTTTTGTGAAAGAATTTTGTTCAGCTCTGCCGGTAACACACAATTCTCATCTCTTTACCTCCATGACGAACCACACTTCTAAAGTACCATTAGTTTGGTTCCTAAAGCCGCCATAAAAATCCGGCAAATTAATGTGTTCCGAGAAATCCTTTAGAATCTTATATTCTTCATTGATGTAGTTCTCATTTTCCTGGATCAGTTTTTGGATCTTGATAGCCACCTTCTTGTTGTTGGAAGATGTATCAATAGCACCGCGGACGATGCCGAAAACGCCGCTTCCGAAGCATTTGTCCAAGACAAAACGATCCCCGGCTTCTTCCAAATCGTTTACTGATAGTTTCGTCATTTTGCTGTTATCTAGAAATAAATTGAACATAGGAGAATAAATTTATTAATAAACATATTCTTGTACGGAGTATTTATTTCTACGTTTACCAGCCCTATAGATATAGAATAGAATCTATGAATATCTAAATCTGCCGCCTAAAACGCCCAAATATGGCGGACGGTTGCGTTACTTGTAGTATGTACCGTGAATGGAACCGTAGCAACCGTGGTTGCGGTGACCTCCGTTTTTGCGTACCGTAAATCACCTGTTCCTGAAAATTTGTAATTCACGGAACTCGGTTACTGAAGAATTAGAAGTTGGTTTGTTGTGGTAAGTATCGTTATTACAGGTATCTACAGGTACCTAATCTGTGTTATGGTTATGTTGTGTTGTTTATTCTGTTCCGTGAATAACCGTATTTTCAGGGAACCTGTAACTACCAGATATTAACCGAAACCACGGTAGCGGTTACTTCAAATCATTCGCGATATATACTATAAGTACATATTTCTAGTGACTTTAATCTAAGGTTTCATTTACACCCTGCGCCATCTACGAGACATTTCAGGGTACTTAACTATAAAGGAATATATAAAGAAGAATAAGAGGTAATTCTTAGCACAATTAAGCAGTTACCATTAACTGCCACTACAGCCACCACGTGGTGGATGAAGTAATAGTGCACATTCATGCTTTGTTTTGAACAAGTAGCGTGACTGGTAGCTACGTTTGCGCCTTGATTGCATAAATAGGCTTTTAACAAGCAAATTCTGTTGTTTGTGTTCTATTTTGGCGAAGAAGTCAGTGAACTTCTTATCAAAAGAAAAAAGCGATCAGTATCTAAAGTGAAAGAAGCTAAGAACAAGAATGTTCAGAAAACGCCTGAAGATTATCAGGCGTCAGAGCATATGAGTCAGTCATTAAGTCGCAGCCCTTATGAGGCACCGTTGGTTGCAAAGCTAAAATCGGATTAAATACTTATCTACCTCTTGACTCCTTGATAGACGAAGAAATCAAATCCATGAAGACATATGAGTTGTTACTGATCACGAGTTGTTTCAACGATCAAATTGCAAACAACCAATTTGAGCAAGAATGCGAAACAAGCATTTTTAATATTGGAACCCAAAACAATACGAATTTGAATATCTTACCTTCACCAAATAGCTACCAAAACGAACGAAAGTAGCCATTTTACTCAATAAGAAAAGGCAAGGTATTCAAGATGCCAGGACTTCAGTCAAACAATCTCTGGAGAAACAAGCAGAAAAAGTGTTAGATTTGTCATCAGTGAAATATCCTGCTGCGAATATAGGTAACAACATAGTGGTGAAAATACCAGATGTAGACCGGGCTAAAAGCGATGCTAGAAACTTAAAAGTAGTTATAAAGTCACACGAATAAGAAGGAATGTATATACTGGGTATTCCACGTAAGTAGTTCATTAAAAGTTTATGATGTTCTATTATTACTTATATTTGAGATTTTGGCACCATTATCTGTTCGCTTGGAACTATAAATGTGAAATACTTTAACCAAAATATCACTTCCGGTTGATCGGAAATGGACGTCAACTTTGTTATTTTAAATAAAATGATCCAATTTTTTGCTCATTTTTGGTTCCACGACCATAAATACGCCAGCTTTCATTAGCTATTCCTATTTAAGTTTTTCTTTTTTTTTAGTCATAATCATTGCATCATTGAGAAATTGTGTTATGAATGTAGATATAACCCTAAGAAACGGTACACACACTTTACATTCTAATATACAGCTGTTTAAAACTGAGGACCAAAGTGACATATTTTCAAATCCAGAAAACTCATTTTTTTTAAATAGAACACCCTGTATTTTTCATTCGAAATTAAGAAGTAAATATCACCCCTATTATTTTATACCAGCATTACCTATACCTGTATTTAATAGATTTTGAGATGTGAGTGACTATTTGTCAAACAGACTAACTAACCCTATCTTTAAATGTTTGTAGCTGGCTCTGAATGGCATTAATGTCAAATTCATTGACTAACCATAAGTGTTTACGCATATCATCGTAATTACACTTTAGTACAACGCAATATTAGTAGAAATGACTATTCGAACAGCGACGTTCTTGTATGGTTATACAATAGAATAATTCATGAATTTGACATTAATCCCATTCAGAGCCAGCTACAAACATTTAAAGATAGGGGTAGTTGGTCTGCTTAACAAATAGTCGGCCATATTTCAAGATCTTTTAAAGATAGGTATAGGGAATGCTGATATAAAATGATAGGGGATTATATTTACTTTTTAATTTCGAATTAAAATACAGGTGTTCTATTTAAAAAAAATTGAGTTTTCTGCATTTGAAGATATGTCACTTTGTCCCTCAGTTTTGAACAGCCTGTACGTTAGAATGTAAAGTGTGCGTACCGTTTCTTAGAGTTATATTCATAACATAGCAAATTTGAACTCTCTACTTGCAGTATTAACCGAGATATTAATTTCTTAACGATGTAATGATTATGACTAAAAAAAAAGAAAAACTTAAATAACTCAAAAACGGCAACATGTAGCTATAGGAACAACTAATGCATACCGACGTATTTATGGTCTTAGAATCCAAAGATGAATAAAAAATTATATCATTCTATTTAAAATAACAAAGTTGACATCAATATCCGGTCAACCGGAAGTGGTATTTTGGTTAAAGTATTTTACATTTATAGTTCCAATCGAGCAGATAACTGTGCCAAAATCTCAAATATATACAGGGTATTCCACGTAACTGGTTCATTAAAAGTTTATGATGTTCTATTATTTACTTATATTTGAGATTTTGGCACCAGTATCTGTTCGATTGAAACTATAAATGTAAAATACCTTAACCAAAATATCACTTCCGGTTGACCGGAAATGGATGTCAACTTTCTTATTTTAAATAGAATGATATAATTTTTTATTCATTTTTGGATTCTACAATTATAAGTACGTCAGTTTTCATTAGCTATTCCTATAGCTACATGTTGCCGTTTTTGAGTTATTTAAGTTTTTCTTTTTTTTAGTCACAATCATTGCATCATTGAGAAATTAATATCTCGGTTAATCCTGCAAGTAGAGACTCCAAATTTGCTATGTTATGAATGTAGATATAACTCTAAGAAACGGTAAGCACACTTTACATTCTAACATACAGGGTGTTCAAAACTGAAGAATAAAGTGACATATTTTCAAATGCAGAAAACTCAATTTTTTTAAATAGAATACCCTATATTTTAATTCGGAATTAGGAAGTAAATATAATCCCCTATCACTTTATATCAGCATTCCCTATACCTATCTTTAATAGATTTTGAGATATGAACGACTTTTTGTGTGCCCTATCTTTGCGTGTTTGTAGCTGGCTCTGAATGGTATTAATGTCAAATTCATTGCCTAACCAAAAGTCTTTATGTATATCATTGTAATTACACTTTCGTACAACGCAATATTAATAGAAATGACTATTCGAACAAACATTCTTGTATGGTTATTCAAAAATAATACATGAATTTGACGTGAATCCATTTCAGAGCCAGCTACAAACATTTAAAGATAGGGTTACTTAGTCTGCTTAACAAAAAGTCGCTCATATCTCAAAATCTATTAAAGATAGGTATAGGGAATGCTGATATAAAGTGATAGGGGATGATATTTACTTCCTAATTCCGAATTAAAATATAGGGTGTTCTATTTAAAAAAAATGAGTTTTCTGCATTTGAAAATATGTCACTTTATTCTTCAGTTTTGAACACCCTGTATGTTAGAATGTAAAGTGTGTTTACCGTTTCTTAGAGTTATATCTACATTCATAACATAGCAAATTTGGAGTCTCTACTTGCAGTATTAACCGAGATATTAATTTCTCAATGATGCAATGATTATGACTAAAAAAAGAGAAAAACTTAAATAACTCAAAAACGGCAACATGTAGCTATAGGAATAGCTAATGAAAACTGACGTATTTATAATTGTAGAATCCAAAAATGAATAAAAAATTATATCATTCTATTTAAAATAAGAAAGTTGACATCCATTTCCGGTCAACCGGAAGTGATATTTTGGTTAAGGTATTTTACATTTATAGTTTCAATCGAACAGATACTGGTGCCAAAATCTCAAATATAAGTAAATAATAGAACATCATAAACTTTTAATGAACCACTTACGTGGTATAGGCATAGGTACTAAACATGTAATCTTAAACTAACTCTATGCAAGAAATCAATTCACTAATTGCAAAGAAATTTTTATTTCGGCTAACGAAGTTCCAGAAGAATATGTAACCATTAGGAAATGCACAAGAAAGGAATACCATTTAGATGGCCAGGTATTTAAGTGCTGCGACTGCACGGGAGATTGCACTTTCATCGATAGATGAAAATGTAAGAAAGCACATGTCTTGTGTAACTCAAAATGTCACAAGAGCCTCACTTGTAAAAATAAATAAGCTTTGTGGTCTCCTTGTTGCGATACAAAAATGAAACCATAATTCAAGATGTCAATTCTAATATAAATACATATATATGTATGTGCACATGTTCACTATAATTTCTACCCTGATTATTAACTAAAAATAAAAATATAAAATAATGTAAAATCGTTGCGTCTTATTGCTTCTTCCAAGATCGACAGAAGTTATGTAGATACAATAGCTATCGAAAGTGATTAATAAAGTGCAGTTATCATTTTAACTAATTTTGATCGGATATTATATATAATGGCTTGACAAAGTTATTAATTCGGCCTCGTTAATCACTTTGACCAAATTCGGCAGCTATTATTCATAATGGCTAGATTAATTACTTTGACTGTAACATATACATATTTGGAATGTATTTTGCTCAGCCCCGCATTCAATTTCAAAAAAATCGCGGATGTATCTTCAAGGAGTTGACCGATAGCGTCTTAATTATGTGCATCGCAACTGCATGTCCTTACTTATATGAACTAATTTATGGCGGATCGGCCAGAATAAAGAAACGCTGAACAGTTACTTTCATTAACAGACCTTTAGCGTCGTTACCGCGTCCAAAGAAACCGACTATTCTCTCTAAGCAGTTGGGCAAAAAGCTAGCCGCATCGCTTTTCCGCGATTCTACATCACGTCTATGCCGTTTGCGGGCAATATTCTAGTTCACCGACGGTCCCCGGCCGAGCGTCTTCCCGTATAACGCGACGGGAATTAATTCGAACGCACCTCCAAACTGATTAAGAAATATTAATCACGGTACGATTGCGCGGACTCGCCGCGCGTCCGATCGTTATCGAGTTTTAAACGTACTCTAGCGCGTACCGATCGACATGTTTGACAAATCGTTTTTCACCGGTTACGGCCGCAAAAAAGGCATAAATACTTTTTAATTGCGGCGGATTAAAATGTTGATCTATATATGTAGTGCGTTCGACGTAATTAAAAATCTTGTTGTTTTTTTTTTTATCGCATCGATGTGGCGATCGAAATGGAAGGCAATCTTACCTTATTTCAGGCGGTAATGGCCAGCATTATTTTTTTTTTAGCCAACCGACGACGGCACGTTTCGAGATTGCAATCATTCTACCCGTATTCAGAGTGGATAGACGACTCGACGCGCTTCCGCTAAGTTGAAAAAATGCGATTATCGCTTACCTGCGGCGGCAAACTAAGGATTCTGTTAATTTGTCCCGACTGTGAATACTTTTCCTTACTACGTACTATTACCACTCAATATACAGGTGCCCACCGAACTGCGTATTAGATCTTTTCAGACTTTATGTATGTATTAATGGATGATATGTAGTAGAAGCGACCTAAACGATCTATTGTGTACCCTATTCTTACTGCTTTACAGCTGCCTTCAACCTATCATGTCAGATGTGTAAGATGTCAGAGGGCCCCAGTCTAGGTAAGTCTCCTCTTCATTTCACATGCCCCAGGTGCAATGCCTCGAGTGCACAGTGCTACACAGTTGGAGAAGAAAATGGGTGGATGTTCATCCTGTTCCCACAAAATCTGCATCAGGAATCTTTTTTCCAATCCAAGCTTACTCAGGTGTCCTATCAGTTTACAGTGGCCTGAAAGTATCCTGTTAATACCCGAACATTGTTCTTACTCAGGTGATGCATTCTGTAAACCTTTCTGGTTTATAAGTTCCCCAGAAGAATTTTACCTTGTCTCATTCCGGAGATTCTCCCAGTAATGGATTTTTCTGCTCTGTTTTGTTTTTAGTTTCTTCAGTATTGTACTGCCTACTTAACCGCAAAAGGGTTCAGCCCCTACAAAAGCATTCCAGTCCCTATTTTGCAAGGTTATACGTTATTGCGTTTCCTTCATCCCGTGAACCGAACCCACAGGAGGGTTACTTTTACTTTCTTTACCCTAGGCTATTTAGTTGCCTAGGCATTCCCAGGCCTTGAATGGCTGCTCGACTATCAGAAACAAGATGATAATCCTCCCTGCTTCCGATAGTTCCTATCCATATTGAACGAAACATTTCCAATACGTGTATTCCGCCTGAAGTATGCCTGGGGGTTATTCCTAAGCTCTCGAAAAATATTAGTTCTAGGCCCATATATTCCTATTCAGTCCTTCTGCCGGCGGTTGGACCCATAAGTATCCATTGATGGCATTTTATTCAAGTTCAAGATGGTGTTATGACCCCACTCGCTCCTGTTACTAGCTTATGGGAAATTCCTTCACAAAGCTAATTTTTTTAACATATCATCCGGGGCATATCCAGGTTGATCACCGTCAGGAGATTGAAGCCTACGCTAATCATTCATTCTCGAACCGTTCTAGCGCGTTCTTTTCGCCACGCCCGCTACTACAATGTGGAGGGGGCAAAGATCCAATACTGCGTCAATAGCTGCCTGTTGGGCAGTCTCATAGCCCCCGATATGCATACACATGCTAATCTTTGCACTTTCGAGAGGTTAATTCTTGCGGTGGCCAGATTAGTCTTTTCGCTCCATACTATGATGCAAGGGTGATGATCGGCTCACTATCGTGTAATATCCAAAGCAGTATTTTTGGGTTGCATGCCCCAATTTTTACTCAAAGTTTTCTGCACACCATTAGAGCTCTTTTGGCCTTGTTGGTTACTTTAATACCCGTAGTGTCATATTTATAAAAAAACCTTTAGGGCGAAACCATATCGATGACAACAGCTGAAATCTTTAAATAATATGCTTAATGAAATAAAAATATGCTTTATTAATTTTTAATATATTCCTTTCTTACAAGCGAATAACTAATTACTAAGCGAGCTAGAAAGAAGACATTGATCTCTGGAACAAACTGTTCAAAATCTTCAGTAATTATGTATATTTTCAGCATCATCTCGTTTATAAGTTAAATTATTATAATTGCTGAAAACTTGAAAAAAAAAATCAAGAAATATAAAATCCAAACGTCTATGTATAACAGCATTACGTTGGATTTATATTTCTTGATTTTTTTTTCAAGTTAGGGTGGGCACCTATAGTTCAGGCAATTGAGCTAGGTGTTCATTGTACTGTCCGAGAGAATATTAAAGGCACAATAGTTTTGCACAACATACACACAAATTAAAAAATGGGGACTTGTTCGAATGGTTTTAACACAAAATCAGAAGTACTTCGCGAGGTAAGCTTTTGCTTCCTGTTCTCGAATTTTCATTTTAAAATTTGGAAACGCCCAGTAACGAGGCGTAACGCGTACTTTTCTGAAGCTAAATCGGTCTCCGCGAATTAATTAATTTAAAAAGACAAAGTTAAGGGTTTTTATAAACTTCAGTTGTAACGTCATTTCGCACCGCTATACTCGTTCCACTTCTCTGTACAAGAGGGCGCAAGAATGGTGGTTGGCGTTGTTTTTTTTAAACTTCAAACGCCATTCTAAAAAGAAATGTGAGATTCGCAATCGTAACATACAATAAACAAAGAAGCAGATAAAATCTAATGCTATAGCAAATGCCACAATACTCAACAACAGCGTATTAATAAAATGAATTTGAATACTTTATATTATACCAAATGGAATTTCGAATTCTTACACTAGATACCAATCGATCTACAATTTTATGCTGCATTCAGTGCTGTAACTGAATAGTACAGTGTTCCATTTGAAAGAAAAAAGTTTTGTTAATTTAAGGGTACTGTCTATATTAGAGATATGTTTTTGAACCTTTGATATATGATGTAGTTGAGTATTTGCTATAACACTGAATACCTACATCCTTATATTTGCATATTAGTAGAACAATCAAATATCTATAATACTCATATATTACTATTTCATTTTAAACCGTAGGGTGCAAATGACAAAAATTCAACAACAATTGTCACATGCTTCAAGAAACGGTTGAGTTATATGAAATAGGAATTCCTAATACGAAAACTGGTTAGAAAAAATGCAACAAATTTATTGGACCGATAAAATTTGATCTATTCTTTAAATAAAAAAAGTTTATATCGACAGGTTGTTTACCGACAAGTTTTTATTATTTATTATTTATTTATTATAAAGTTGGAAATATTTTCCATAAGTAGATCAGAGTGGGTCATAACTAGTCTACCAGATTCAAAGTCAAAATCCTACTGGAAGTTCGAAAAGAATGTAATGCACCAGTTTGGTAGGACGGCTTCTGTACAGGAGGATAAATCTGCAAATTTGGTTATTGCCAGATGGCGTTATCGACTTTGAAATATCTGTCGATGTATAACGAAATGAAAGGAAAAAAAACAAGAGAGAAAGAACCACCAGCGAAGGCCTTCGCTCCAAATACACACCGTTGACTGTAGATGGCAAACGTTGCGTAATTCTTTTATTTTCGTAGCTTAGGCGCAGTGCCTTCCTTTGTTTTACGGAACGTATCGTTGCTGGCAGGACTGCTTCCATTTACGT
The DNA here is from genome assembly GCA_004143645.1 of Protaetia brevitarsis. Classification (NCBI taxonomy): domain Eukaryota; kingdom Metazoa; phylum Arthropoda; class Insecta; order Coleoptera; family Scarabaeidae; genus Protaetia; species Protaetia brevitarsis. The sequence continues at coordinate 15,304 of RXPK01001807.1, forward strand.
GTTATTACAAACGCTAAACACTCATCTGAAAAGCAAAATTGTCGATATAAAACCGAAGGAAACCTCTTCTCTTCGAATTAATTTATCATCACAATGATCGGTTGTCATAGGGAATGAGTTCTCGCAATCAAGCATAGATATTTATGTACCGCAATGCTTCTGACGCAGCGCCTTATGAAGTAGAAATAGCCTTAAAAAGTCGATTGTGACATGCTTATTTGGTTTTCTTTTCGAATGTTTAATATTGGAAAACAACGTAATTCTTATTACAGTTTAATTTACTGAACTGGGAATTAAATTATACAATAAAGAGTGTTTTGAAAGAAGCGTATGACATATGAAAAATCGGAAAATGCAATTATGTTACATAAGTCCAAAAAATTTCCGTCAATTACGACGCGGCTTGCATAATTAAAAATCTATTGAAAAACCTGTTATATGCTACCAATGGATTCGCGACTTCGGACGGACGCTTGAATCAAGCTTTATTAGTGTGAACTGGAAGCCGGGCATTCTCCTAGAAAGCGGTCCTTGAGGAAGGTGGTTTTTTGAAGTCGGTCTATTCATTCGAGAGAAGTTGTCACATTTAGAATAAACAGTACGCTTTAAGTAGTTTTCTTTTGTTCCTAGTTTTGGAACACCCTGTATAGTCAAAAATATCTTTACGTTATGCTGCATTGAATTCTATAAAACTTTCGTGGAAAAGATATTTCCCTTAAATCAAAAATAGAACTGTAATCAAAAATGCAGTCTTCGGTGGGACAGCACCCTGTATAGTCAAAAATATTTTTAGGTTATGCAGCATTCAATTCTATATAACTTATGTAGAAAAGATTTTTTCCTTTTTCCGATTGAAGGAGCCGTCGCGATTTCGGATGGACGCTTGAATCAAGTTTTATTAGTATGAATGATAATATTTTAATGTGTTTTTTACATGTACGTTATAAGAGTCTGAAAATGGTCAGGGGGGTTATGTATGTATGTATGTAATAGAAGGGTGGTGTTACACTGCGACCTAAAAGATCTATTGTGTCCCCTATTCTTGCTGCTTTACAGCTGGCCTTCCAATCCTATTCCTTTAAAAAGTGTAGGATGTCAGAGGGCCCCAGTCTAGTAATAGTCTCCCTCTTCGATTTCACATGCACCAGGTACAAGTGCCTCTGGTTACACAGTGCTACGCAGTTTGAGAGGAGGTGGATGGATGTTTCATCCTGTTCCCCACAGAATCTGCATTTAGGATTTTTTTCCAATCCAAGCTTGCTCAGGTGTCCTTTCAGTCTACAATGGCCTGAAAGTATTCCTGTTAATATGCGAACATTGTTCTTACTCAGGGTGATGCATTCTGTAAACCTCTTCTGTTTATAGTTCCCAGAAGACTTTTTACTTTGCCTCATTCCCTGGAGATTTCCCAGTAACTGGATTTTCTCTGCTCCATTTCCATTTTTAGTTTCTTCAGAATATGTACTGTTACTTCGTTCCTCCCACTCCTGTGTGACCCGGAACCCACAGGAGGTTACTTTATTTCTTTTGCCTAGCTCATTTAGTTTCCCTAGGCATTCCCAGACATCTTGGAGCTGATATTCATATGGAGTTCAGCGCCTTGATGCTGCTTGACTACCAGACACGATGATAATCTCCTGCTTCGATAGTTTTCTTTCCATAATGAACTGAACACATCTCCAATAGCGTGTATTTCCGCCTGAAATATACTTGGTATTTTCCCAAGCTTTCGAAATATGAGTTCTAGGCCATATATTCTATTCCAGTTCCTTCTGCCGTTTTGGACCATCAGTGTACCATTTGATGCATTTCTATTCAAGTTCAAGATGGTGTTATGATCCCACTCGCTCCTGTACTTAGCTTATGGTGAATTTTTCACAAAGGTTTTTTTTTTTAACATATTATCCCGGGGCATATCCAAGTTTGATCACCGTCAGGAGATTGAGCCTATGCCTAATCATTCCTTCCTGACCATTCTTAGTGCGGTCTTTTCGCCAACCTCTACTACTATGTGAGGGGGGCAAGATCCAATACTACTTCAATAGCTGCTGTTGGGCAGGTTCTCATAGCCCCCGTTATGCATACAACATGCTAATCTTTGCACTTTCGAGAGGTTAGTTCTCGCGGTGGCCAGATTAGTTCTTTTGCTCCATGCTACTTGATGCATAGGTGATGAGCGGTGATGATGCAAAGTCTTCGCACACCATCAGAGCTCTTTTGGCCTTGTTGGTACTTCAAATTCATGTTTGTTCCATAGAAGTTATTGTCTAGGGTAAGGCCTAGATATTTAACTTCTGCTTTCCATTCTATTTTTTGCCCATCCAGTTTTATGGTTCTAAGATTGGATTTTCTTTCCTGGTAAATGCTACTAGGTTGTCTTAGTGGGGTTGACATTGAGTCCCATCGATTGACACCATCTTCTCGTGAAGTTCAAGCCTCTTTGAACTATGTCCAGAGGGTATTCTCAAATTTGCCTCTTGCGTATATGACAATATCATCAGCTACCCTTGACAGGATATGCTAGATCCGTCAGTGCGCATAAGAGTTCGTCTACTATTAGGCTCCACATAAGTGGGGATGTAACTCCCCCCTGTGGCATCCTCTGGTCGTATTTAACGAGATGGTCTTATGTCCACAACGCCCTCCACGAACTGGTAGACAGTAGTTGCGACATCCATTAGAAGTCAACCGTCTACCCCCTATTAATTAATGCTTTTTTGACAGACTCGTGTGGAGTGTTGTCAAAAAGCACCCTCTATATCTAGAAAGGCGCACACTACGTGTCTTTATTCGTCAGGGCATCTTGGGTTTGGTCCGTCAGCTCCACTAATGCAGTCTCAGTGGATTTGCCTGTTTGATAGGCGTGCTGACAAGGGGTGCAATGGCACCCGCTCCAAGATGTCTGTTCTGATATAGTATCTACAGCCTTTTCCACCGTTTTCAGAAAGAATGATGTGAGGCTGATAGGTCTGTGGGATTTAGGGTGCGTAATGTCCTTTTTCCCTGCTTTTGGTATAAAGGTGGCTTTGGCTCTTTGCCAGACTTCTGGAATGTACCCTAACTCCAGACTACTTCGGTTATCCGAATTATGTGAGGAAGGAATTTCTTCCTGCCTTTTTGAAGTAGACATGGAAAGATCCCGTCTACTCCCGTGTGTTTTGAACGCTGAAAGGTATTGATGGCCCATTTTAACCGTTCGCTGCTACATATGTGTCTGCCACTGTAGTAGCTTCTTTATTTGGTCTTTTATATATTCGGAAGAATTTCCGCGAGGTTCGCCACTTTGCCTTTCGGGAAAGTGGGTCTCTAGAGGAGGAGAGCTCCCCTCTTCTCACTTTCAGTGAAGCTTCCATCTGGCTTCCTTAGTGCCATTCCTGAATTGATTCTACCCTTCGCCATTACCTTGTGAAGTCGCGAAGCGGTAGGTGTGAATCGATTTCCTCGCAGAACTTTCTAAAGCTATCTCTTTTTCGCTATCCTGATAGCTTTATAGTAGAATGTAAGTTTCTCGGTTAACTCTGCCAATCTCCGTTACGCTTGGCCTCGTTAAGAGAGCTTTCCGCGTATCGATCTCACCAACCCCAAGGTCCAGGGGTTAAGTAGCAGTACAAGAATACTGAAGAAACTAAAAATGAAAATGGAGCAGAGAAAATCCAGTTACTGAAAATCTCCAGGAATGAGGCAAAGTAAAATTCTTCTGGAACTTACAACCAGAAGGAGTTTACATATGCATCAACCGAGTAAGAACAATCTTCGCATATTAACAGGAATTTCTTTCAGGCCATTGTGGACTGAAAGGACACCTGAGTAAGCTTGGATTAGAAAAAAGATCCTGAATGCAGATTTTGTGGGGAACAGGATGAAACATCCACCCATTTCTTCTCAAACTGCGTAGCACTGTGCAACTCGAGGGCATTGCACCTGGGAGCATGTGAAATCGAAGAGGGAGACTTACCTAGACGGGGCCCTCTGACATCCTACACTTTCTAAAAGGAATAGGATTGGAAAGCCAGCTGTAAAGCAGCAAGAATAGGGGATACAATAGATCTTTTAGGTCGCAGTGTAACACCATCCTTCTATTTACATACATACATACATACATTTACGTTATAAGAACCTGAAAATGGTCAGTTATGGTCGAAACATATAGCTATTATAGGTAATAATTTGAATATTTATCCATTCAAAATCCAAAGTATTTAAAAACAATTATTTTAAATGAAAGTGTGCTATTTGAAGAAAAAATTGATCATAAATTATTTTATTTAGTGTGTGCCACTGATATTTGAAATATTCAAAATTCCTTAGGATTTAATTTGAGCAGACAAAACTAATATAAACTTGACTTACCGCTGCATCCACCAAATTTTCAATCCATAATTCTGTATTGGCGAAAGGATGTTTATCTTTTTGTGTGCATTGTAATAAGCTTTTAATAATCAGTGTAGTCAAGTAATCAACTAAAAAACGATGCGCTGAAATCAATTAGAGATGGACTTACTGTTACCACAGAAGTTGTCCAAATTTCTTTATATTGGTGTACCTAATATCTGAAAATTTTAAACTAAATACCTAAAACACAAAAAGGTATTTTTGAACGCCTCTGTCAAGCTACATTCAATAATAAACTGCTAAAGGGCAACTATAACCTGCTCCACAAATAGCAGGACAAGGATTAATCCTTAATTTAAAATTAAACTTTACTGTCTTAACGCCAAAAATTCTGGTCTGATGATATTTCGTTGAGGACAAAACTGGTTGCTTGAATATTGTTAAAGAATCTGTGAGGAATTAAACCATTTTTTATATGAGCTCACATTGTTAGCTTATACAATATTGAAATTTAATTCATGTCATTCTTCTTTAATTGTGTGTAATGCTAAGTTAAAAATACAAAATTTTCGTTTATAATTATATGTATTGTTTGACATTTTCACGTATACTGCTAACGTACTCCACATTCTCGGCTAGTCATTTATAGACTCGTGATTTTTAGCGCGTAGTAAAATTACTAGGAACGCTTCGTCCGGTTTCGGTTAACAAGAAAAGTACGCGGCACTGTTCCTTTGTTTCCATCCGGCGCATGTACAGGGAAGCTACAGGATTTTTGCGCGAAACTATCTCGGGCATTTTAGCCTTAAACGTAAAAACGGCTAGGATGGCTACGTCTTCATAAGGATTTGATGGCTGAAATAAGAAACGTGCGCGGTTTATTAGAAAGGGCAGAGCAGATTGAAACAGAAACGGAAACATTTAAGGCATTCTCGGGGCGAAATCCTTTTCGAACGAGCGTGGCGCTTTAAATATGCCTTCAACGTCAAGATAGCGCTACTGAAAAGTATAAAAATTCCAATTTGCATTGCTCGCCTCTTCCTTTTTTCTGCATCGTTTACGTACTTCAGACATGGCGCTATTGGTTGCGAGTAGCTTTGATGTGGAATTAAAATATTTATACCAATTCTGAAATCATTACCGGATTTCAAAAGTGTTTGAATGTAAGGTATGTTTGGAAGTATGTCTCACAGCAATGTCGTACGTTTTGAGAGGAAAGAAAAACAAATAAGTGAAAATAAAAAACTACAAATTACAGGTTTTAATCGATTTTACTAGGTTTTTGGAATTTGGGAATTCTACTACTAAATTGTGATTAAATGTAACACGTCAATTATTATGTGGATATGATGTAATTCAATGAGTAATCGCTGAAATATGTGAATTCTGGTATAATCAAAATGAATTCTGAATTCTTTCATTTCCTACCACAAGCTAACCTATAATGATTTGTCAACTAGTACTAAATAGATCAATCAATGAATAACAATAACTAAATCCCAAATATTCAGCAATTGAAGAACACAAAAAAAAAAGCCGATGAGTTAGCAAGAAAGGGATCATCTGCTTCATATCTAGGCCCAGAACCTATTCTAGGAGTGTCTACAAACAGTACGAGAGCAGGTAAGAAGTTGGGTCAAAGAGAAACAAAAAAAAACGCTGCACTAATACAACCAGGCAAGCTCATGGTAAGACCTTTATTAAGGGACCATCAAAGAAGAAGGCTGAAGAATTACTTCTACAGCTTAGTAGAAATCATCATAACAAGTCTCTTAGCAGGATACTGTACACTGAAAGCATACATACAGAAAATTGGGATTAACACTGAAGATACCAACTACAGACTGTGTAATGAGAGGTCAGAGAACGCTTACCAGTTTTTGTGTGAATGCTCCGGACGCCAGAAGACAGGCAATTTTTGACCAGTCAAAAATGAATTTAGAGAATTTGAATTACTTCGAACAATCAGCCAGAGATCTGTACAGATCAGTGAAGGGTACTGGAATCCAGGAATTGACTGGTAAAAGAAATGGGCGAGATAGAAGGCTCCAGTGTTTCCGGAGACATCATGTCAGACGGCTCTCACAAAAAAAAAAAAACTGCGAAAAAGTAAATCCTATTTAAAATGCATTGCTACTTTACGCATACTTTCAAACTTTAAGGCACTGCTGCCCAATGATAATGTTGTTTAGGAATTGAAAATGTATACATAATGACGAGTCTACAAACGGTAAAATAATAATAAAAGTATTTTCTTATCAAAGAATTTTTCCAATGGAAGTAAATGGGAGTAAATGTTACTTTCAGTGTAAAGAAGTCTAGGTACTTTCGTTTAAAGAAAGTTAAGTTTTGTTGCAAAGCCAGAAGTCTTTTGAATAGCCAAAGAGAAACTATAGTTAGAAATATCTGTTTTCTTTTTGTAGACTTTATTGCTTTGGCACAAAGAAATATGCTTGAGTGAGATACTACTATCATTGGGAAACAGTTATTATTCAACCGTCAAGACAAAATTTTGTCAATTACATTACAATTGTCTGTTACAATTTTTAGCTGTGCAGGTTGCCTATACCCTGATAGCATTGACAATATATGTTGGGTTGCTTGTTCCTTTAGGTATTTGTCATAGAGACAATTGAACGTTCACGGACCGTTGCTTTCGAGATGTCAAAATCCAACTAGAAAATTCCTTCGTTTTCGTGAATAATCTTAGATTTTGTAAAAGCAGCTTTATAAACCTAAAAATATTTAGCGAATATCTTGTACTTTCGTTTTGCAACAGTTTAATAACCATTAAAATAACAAACCAAAGCTTTCTTGTTGAATTTACCCGTAAGGAATATAAAGTGTAATTACAATCTGTGCAGTTAAACTAAATATATTTTGTTTATAAATAGCATTTTGTGGATGGACATTCAAAGACATTAACGAAAAAAAAGGGAAAAAGTTTAAAAAATCTCATCAATTGAAACATAGAAGGTTGACTACATTTTATATGCAACTGCTGATTGAAATGAATGAGGAATATAATACTGGATAAGGAAGAAGGGTATTTCTCATGTATGTACGATTTTAAGTGATTTTGTAAGAAATTTTTAAAGAAATATTTAATGTTCATTAGAACTTTTATGCGAAAAATTCTCTTCTGCAATGTTTTAATTTGTCGTCGATGCAACGGACTCTTAAAGACATACTCTTCTTATTATGCTTCCTTGATCCTTCAAGTTTCCACAAATGGTTTTCATTTATTTTCATTTACCCCTAGCAAGTATAAGCAATCAATGTAACAAAAGATTAATAAACTGGCGTGAAATTAATTGTCTGCAACTGCAATTGTTTGGTGCCGAATGCACATGTCCTTTTGCCTGTTATCACTATCGTATAATACCAGATATACCATACAGAGCAGTGCCATCATGCAGTAAAAGCTAAACCATACATTTCTCACAGCTTTCTGTTTTATAAAAAAAAACCACGAACTGCTTAATGAGTTTGACAGTTTGCTTTATACGGCGTGTCATCAATTCCAAACTGAATAAGTGTTTTATTGAAAAATGCTGAATTTTTATTTAATCAGTTTGCATTGTTGAAAACTATTAGGTTTGTTTAAGATGTGTTTCACTTATTGATTATTTAAGTTACATAGAGACTTGGTTATATAGCTTTATATTATTTAGTTTTGATATAAATCAAGCTGTCATCAGCTATGCCCACCATTGCTATTACTTTACCACACATGAAAAAAGTAATTCTCATGTGTCAAAGTCATTGCAGATGTCGCTGCTTATCGGAATGTAGGTAAAGTTACTACATATAAAAAGTATCGCAATTGGCCGCCTATAGTGTCCAGATTAGGGGCCAAATTTAAATTTAGACACTGTAGTTCATATGTCTTTTCAATTTTCCTGTTGAAAGTAACCACGACGTCGCCATGATGTAATAAAAATTTAACTGCGCGTTTTTCTACTGCTTTTACTCTACTTTTTTCTTCTGGTCCCATAACCAGATGGAAATATGTGGAGAGTAAAATAGAAGATTGAAAACCAGAGACACAAGGATCAAATTATACATATATTGTCAACTGTCAGTACAATTAGTTAAATAACAGTGTTACTATAGGTTTGTTTGCGTCGCATGAACTCGGGTGTACTTAAATTCAATCAGGCGCATTAAAACTAAAAAAAACTTTTTAGTGCCAAAAGTCAAGTAATTGACGTGAACACAAATTCCAAACATTTCCGCACTTGTCAAGTTGACAGAACAATTTTAATTCATCATTCATTTATAGAGAAAAGTAAAAAACAAAAAAAAAGCGAAGTTGTGTTGTACCATTACTTTGTGGTTCCGACTCAGAAGATGAGGATAATACAATAATAAATCCGCCAATCCTCAATAATTACTACTACATTATTTGCATTTTTGAAAATTAATTTACTCATTCGACAATCTAGGTTTGTCTAACAGCCGTTACAATTGCAACTAAATCAAAAGGTTCAACTGCTTAAATTTAGCCTCGCTTCGAGTAAATGCGTAGTTCTGGCACTTCCCCAGGAAACCTGCGACGTAACACTAAAGTTCAACGATCTGTGGACGTGAAACACAAAAATTTTAAAGTGCGTAATAGTGCAAATAGTTCATGCGACGCGAACAAACTTTATGATACATTAAGGTATCAAACAATGGCCGCGTTCAGAGTACGATCATGATACACATCAGTAGCGGTTTCCGTTACACAAAATGGCGACTGCTCCATTGTATGTTATGGATGTAGCGCAAAATTCTTAACTGCGTAAGTGTGCATATGTTCTGCGACGCGAACAAACTTTTGGATACATTAAGGTACAAACAATGCCGCGTTCCGGGTCGTTCATGAATACACATCAGTAGCGTTTCCGTTACATTCAATGGCGACTGCTCCATGTATGTTATGGATGTAGCGCAAATGTAGCGTGCGTTTTGAGGCGAATTGCCAACAGTTCCCAAACCGTTTGGGAGCAACTACGTAGCGGTTACGTACTCTGAACGCGGCCATTATTTCCAATTCCAACAGTTTAGAATGACAGCATTGACAGCTAGAATTGGCTAGATATAGTGACTTTTGTAACCAACCGCCTATAGCTGAATCAGCTGGGTCCTGATATCGCGATATTGTGGCAAAGAAGGTTCTTTTCTCTCTAACACGTTGGCGCAATGAATTGCGGTACTTTATATATCTAGTGACTTTAGAATTTGGTATCACATTCAATTCAATGTAAATTTGAATGTTTCGACAGGCACTATAAATCAAGCTGTCAAGGTTATCAATTTATTTTTACTTATTGTGTTTTGAAGCATAGGTACACAGAAAAGAATATTCGAACGATGCAAGCTTAAACGAGTGAAAGAGAAGATATCGGATCCTTTCCATTATTTTTTTTTAGGGTGTAACGCAAGCTATATGTTAGCTTGTCAGGCACCCGCAGAGCCAAATCTCCCTCCTAATCAACATTACGACCCCGGAAAAAAACCGATTATCGTAATTGACCAGAGCGAGATTTGAACTCCGGAATCCGCACTGAAAGCCAAGCGTGCAAGCCACTCGATTACCAGCCAGGCAAGTGACATTGATGGATATTGAGGAACTGATATTTTTTCTTTTGCTCGCTCAGTCTTGAATCTTTCAGATACTTTTTTCTTCAAGTCTACTTGTCCACTTCCAATCTGACTATCCCAGATTTTTTAATTTGGCCTTGTGTTCGTCGTAATTCCTTATTTGTTTTTCTCGTAATCAATGCATTTATATAATTATTTGGCATATTCACTACGGAAGTCATACCTTCATTGTATCTCTTTATTCAAGCATTATTTGGAAAATGTGTCTGTAAATATTTCGAATAAATCGTGCTGTAAATGCATTAGTATATAACATATGTCCGCTATATCCCTTTGCCACGAATATTCGACGTAGGGTTAATTCACTATTACATAAATATGCCCTATTTATATTCTATTGTATCACTACCTTTCGGAAACGTTTTGATTTCTATCACAGTTAAGTATAGTATAGGGTAACAATTCATACACACGATCGGAAAGCACGAAAAAACTACAACAGATGCTGTTTTCTTCTTTCTAAATTTGTTATTCCGATTGTTACGTCGAACGCTGCAAGTTTTTTATTGCAATCCGGAACGAGCTTGTTTACAAGTTGGAAAAGTATATTTGTTATAAAGAATTTCCTTAAGTTCTGTTTATAGAAAGTTCTTCCATACTTGCTCAGCCGATCGGCGAGAGCATCGCGTAAAATCTAATGCTATCCAGTTGGTTATAGGTATTCATATGTTTTTTAAATTGTCTACTAGATGTTACCGCGAGCCTTTTGTCGGCCCTCTACCGATGATAATTTTTCGATTTGTCGTCTAAGCGCTCTCCGTTGTACAATTTTCAATAAATCGCGCTTCTTGTGCATGGCGAAATGACCGCCTTCTTTCTAACATATATTATGTAACTTTACCCGGTACGGCCGTCAGGTTTCGTTTCTTTTTAAAACCGGCGCGGTAGTTCGTTAAGGTGAAAATGGTCTTGTCGAGTGGACACCGAAGGCCATTGGAAAACGATTTGCGAAGCGCTAATGAAAAACCGACTTAGATGGTGAAATAATCGACAATGGGTTGAACGTAAAAATTTAAATTTGCCCATTCCTTGGCGTGCAGTTAAATCGTGGACGTGTGGGGAATTTTCGATCTTATGTAGATTTAGACATTCTCAACTATGGGTTGTGATTAGCATGTTTCCAACGTGAAGGATGATAGAGGTGCGACGGGGCCTTTTTAGATAAGACCGTCAAGCTATTCACCAGGCCCGTCAAGCCTTGAAGATTTTCGGCACCTTAGCCATACAACCTCAAAACCATAAAAATCGATGGGCAAAATATAGATTCGGAACGAAGGTTAAATACCTAGGCTTAGCCTTAGACAATAACTTTCTGGGAACAAAACGAACCTGAAGTAACTAACAAGGCCAAAAAAATCCTGATCGTTGACAGAAACTTTGTAAGGAAAAATGGATGTATGCAGCGATAGTGAGATCGATCATCACTTATGCATCGGTACTTGGAGCAAAGACTTAATCTTGGCCGCAGGGAGAATTATCCTCAGAAAGTGACTTGATGCGTATGCATAACTGGGCTATGAGAACCGCTCACAACAGCACGAGTAGTATGGATCTACACTCCCCACATTTTGTAGAGGGCGGGCACTCGGAATGATCAAGGAAGGAACGATTATGCATAGGCTTCAATCTCCTGACGGTGATCAAACCTGGGACATGCTCAGGGAAGGCATGCCAAAAAAAATCGGTTTTGTGAAAGAATTCACCACAAAGCTTAGTACGAAGAGTGAGTGGAATCATTGAACACGATATTCATATTAGATAGAAATGCCATCATCTGGTAGAAGGACGGCTCCAAAACGGCTGAAGGAACTGGAATAGGAATATATGGGCGTAGAACCAACTATTTTGAAAGCTTGGGGAAATACGCTGGTGTCTCCTAGGCAGAAGTATGCGGCACTAAAAGATGCGTCCAGTTCAATATTGATAAAGTAGGAGATTATTATTATGCCTGATAGTCATAGCCATCAAACGTAATTAGCTCCAAGATATACTGGAAGTGCCTAGGAAAGTTAAACGAACTAGGCAAAAGGAATAAGGTAATTTTTTGGATCCCGGGACACAGCAGTGGAAGGAAATGAAAAACGGATAATATTGCAAAAAAAGGGCTGGAACACCAAGGAGGCCGTAGGGCCTGAATCTGTCTGTGGGATAGATAGCAGTGCAATAAAACTAAAGAATCCAAAAAGCGAAATGAGAGCAAGCTGTTTAAGTCTTAGGGAAACCTATAACCAGAAGAGATTTACAGAATGCATCAATCTGAGTAAGAAAAATAGTAGTATGTTAATCCTTTCAGGTTACTGTAAGCTGAAGGAATACCTGAGAAAGCTTGGATTACCGAAGAAATCTGAATGTGGATTTTGTAGGGAAGTGTCCGAAACACCTATTGATCTTTTTTTTAAATTACGCGCACTGTGAAGCTCAAAGAAGTATGCGAAAGCAAGCGTGGGAGATTTACCTAACATGAGGCGCTTTACACCTTCCACTTTTTAAAATTGGGGACACCATGGATCTTTTAAGTCGCAGTGTACTGACACTCTGCATTTTTACATACATACACACCTTAGTAAACCCTAATTTTTGGGAAACATACTAAGTATAAATTAACTTCATAGCAAAAAGTATTATTAAGGATATTATGTGAAATTAGTAGTACTTCTTAACTTATTTTTATGTTTACGCTACTGATTTCGGTTATCCAAAATCTTCTTTGAGTGTACAGAATATGATCATTATATTGTATCGATTGTGAGGTTATGGTGTCGCAGGCGTACCTTCTCAGACACCACCATATTGTTGTTCGAATATTTAGTTACAGATTATTTAGTTTTATTTAAGATCTAAGTTGGTATGGATGGGGTAGAATGTTCCTACAAATTTTCGAGAGAACGAAATTGTCTTAAGAATATGAATATGTTCGTATCATGAGAGTTACCCTCACTATTCTCACAATGTGATGGTACGCTTGCTTGAATAGGGGACCAGAATGGTATTGCGCAGAGAGAAACGTAATAGAACTACCGTTCAGGGTACAACACTTTATTCTGCAAAATTCTTCATTTTTATATCTTATTAATTTTATGATATTAATGATTTATTTTTATATTTGTTTTTGTTAAATTTCAGAATGTGACCTACCAACTACAAACACAAATAATAAATATAACTACTTACATTTAAATTAACTAATTAGAGAAATTAAATACAGTTTTGAAAACAAATTGCATTTTATTTCAAGAAAATTCAGATATCACAACAAAGAACAAAATGATTAACTAAATCCAACTGAATTCACAGATAAATCTTTCAAATTCAAAGTGTCTAAAATGTTTTAAATTGAAACTAAAACTAAATCTAACATCTTTAACACTCATACCTGACTAGAATGTATTTATTAGAGATTTAGGAAACAGATAAATTGTTATTAATAATAGTAATACTTAAATTAATTTTTGAATATTCTTTTGGAACGTTGACACTAAAGGTATACCTATCAGTTAATTTTAATAAATAAAACACAAATTGAGGTTTAATTTTTAAAAACTTTAAACTGCTTTTTCTTTTTATGTAATAATATAAGCTTTAGGTCCATAGAAATTTGTTTAGATCATCCTTCGGCTGATTTTTTTTTTCTGTAATTAGGTATTCGGTTTCGATTCGATATGAAGGATGCTAAGACCTTCAAAGTTAATGTAGGTAGTTTTTTTTTCAATTATTTATCTTCTTATACAATTATCACATTTTTGCTAGCAGTGTTTTTCTCCTTATTCTAGTAGCATTAATCTCAAACTACTCTATTTTTTACGTTTCTGTTTGAACAATGGATTTGAAATTTTATAATTTTTAGGTGTGTTTTATAAAAACAGCATAAGACCAAAAATTCCAAAATCACAAGAAAATGAGATGCCTATATATGCATAAAATGTTTGTCTTTTGTTTCTTCTTCTGCACTTTTTCAGTCACGTGTAGTACACTTAAATAATAATAAGTTTGTATATTTCTATCAATTATTGTTTGTGAATTCTGAAAAGTTATGTAGTTTGGCATATTCCTCTTTTTGTAAACACGTCAGCTGTACTTAAATAAAGCTGACGACTCTACATGTTTCAATAATGTTTATTTTTTAACTAATAAATTATCACGAAGAGGTCATTTTGTTACATAGAAGTGGTAATCAAAAAACTACTCATGTAAAACTTCAAACGATTGGTTTGATTAAATTAGAGCAGCTTGGCAGTTAATTGTTTGTATCAAGGCCCCTAGCAATCTTAGGGGGCTGAAGTTCTTACTTCAAGTCATTACCTTGATAAGACACAACATTTGTGTATGTTTTGAAGTATACGTCTTTTTCATGGCTTATCCTGCTATTAATTTTAGTTTCGTAAGGATCAGACATTGAACACACTAATGTTTTCTCTTTAACTGTAATGATTGTTGTCCTGTGAATCGAATTGTGTACTATCCCTCAAACATACCAGAGCTAGAGGATGGTATTCCTACGTTCCTATGTGACTCCTCATAAATTGTGCTTTAATGCTGAGATAAACTTATTTCTTAGAACTCTTTTCGAATTATTTCAGAAGCTTGAACAAACCATTAAATATGTTTTAGGTAAAAACAAATGTTGCTGAAAAGTGGATTCAGATTAACACAAGCGAATATCATATAATATTCTATAGGTAGTCAAGCAACCATCAAACCACTGAGCTCATACTTACACAGCTCTAAGATGGTAGGAGAGTGCTTAGAAAAATTAAAGAAGCTAGACAAAATGAACAAGTTCCACGAGAGTGGAAGGAGTTGAAAGAACAAATAATCTTGCCTTGTAAGAGATGTAGCACCAGTTTTAGAGACCGACCAGGCTTTACAAGGTAATAAACAGCATAATATTGAAGGGAATGAAAAGCAAAGCAAAAGTTGAAACATTTTTAAAGATTTGTCGAAGAGTCGAATGTAAATTCTGTACGGAATAAGATGCCCATTTTTCTCAAACTACTTAGGACTGTGCAATCCAAAGACATTATATCTAAGGGCTTTTGAAATTGTAAAGAAATATCTATTTAGGGCTGTATTTTGAGTTTCTTGACAAATGAAATTATTTAAATATGTTTTCAGTTATGAAATGAATCCTCTATTAAAATCATAATGAAAAAGTGAAAGAAAGAGAAAAGGTTAAAGAATAACAATTTTAAAAATGCGTTTATCGCCATAGGATTTTTTCTTTCCCCCGCAGTTATATAGTAACATAGCCTCTTGTACCTTCTTCATTATGATTACCATCAAATAAAAGATTTGTTTCATAGCTGGAAACATAATTAAATAACTTTTCAAAATTTTCCAAAAAAAAAAAATCAGAAAACGAAACATCTATTGTGTATACATGAAATTTAAAATGAAGCACCCGCATTTGGGCATATTTGGATTCTACCTAATTTTCTGACTCTGAAAGTATTTGTTGATTTTAGTTTTCTTGGTTATTAAGCAATTGCACTTTTGGTTTTCAATCTAGACTGCCATGAGCTCACAGAAAAGTTTTCTACCACTGAATATCATACACAATATTACAGTTTTGTAAGTACCCTAGGCTCTCATAGAATTTTCAGCGCATTAATCGTGTCAATTACTCACACAATACATAGCAGACTTTCCATTAAATATCAAATAAAACTACAGTTATGAACGAAAACGTTTATTTCGACAATACTTTACAGTTTTCATCTACAACAATGTTCAAACATTTTAGGCCACTAAAAATTAATTAGCATAGGAATTAGTTATTGTATTTTAATATAAGTAAGCACAACGATAAGCAACACACACAAAGTGACCTAAAATATATGTACATAATATCGCGAATTAATATAATATAAAATATTAATACTGATCACGTAAAATTCATTTATTAGTTACAAAATAATCTTTCAGTCTGCTTTGACTTAAATATATACCTATGCTAAAATAAATAAAATTTTAATACATATACAAAATTACATTACAAAGGAATGTACCTACACTTAATTACAGGTTTACCAGATTTGGTAGGTGGTAATGAATCGGTCAACAAAACGAAGCTAGTAGTTAATCGTAGAAGATATATAAGTAAAATGGATTATTACACTGTGTAACGCACAATTAACTTTCTCTACGGCGAGGGGAGCCTTCTTTCTATTTTCTAAGCACTGGAATTAATTTAAAATTCAAAATCAATACTGAATCTTATCAGGTACATCAACATGATTGAATCGAATCGCATGGCTCCTTTAAAATTATTTGCATACGGTAATTTCTTCATTGATCGTCTCATTGACGCATTTGACATCGCAGCACCACTGGAACCGGCATCTCTGTTGGACTCTCTGCCTCATGACCCTGTCGTACCCTCTGCCACAACACAAAGTTGAACAATTATCCGTTTCGGTGCTGGTCAGATTGCATTGCCTCTCTGTGGTTCCAGCTGTCTCTAAGTCGGGCCTGGCTTCGCAGAAACTCGGCGACGGTTCGTAATACACCAACTTGTTGAGGAAATCTTGACGTTTTCCACCTTTTATGAAAAGACGTTTAGGTTTCCATTTCTTCTTGTTTTGTTTTGACTTTTTCCTAGAAAGCGAAAGATTAATAGTCGTTGTCCCTCAAATATTAGAACTACTCACTTCTTTCTCCTCTTTCCATTGCCTAAATTCGATTGATCAACTAATATACCTTTCGCGATATTTCTTCTTTAATTCAATACCAATTTTACTAATAGGCGGCGTTACTTTCCAGCACGTGCGCATTGTGCAGCTCCCAGATAGGCCGTGGCACTTGCAAGATCTTTCCATATTTTGCGATACGGTCTGGAACAATATCAAAATTAAATTTAATAAATTTATATTAAAAATACTTTACCAAACGGCCGACTAGGTTGTTGTGAAGGTTAACTATCGAATGGGTGTCACTAGCTGCTTCCCTGATATCTAGGAACATTCTAGAGAACTTGATGCCGTACCTCAAGTTATCAGAACAACCTCCCCATTGCCAGTTGGTTTCTTCTGGAAGTGCGACGGCCTTATCGTTTATATTTCCGCAACGACAATTCAGGAGCTTTTCTTGGCCACATGCTTTGGCAACTGCTATCACTACACCAGCTGAAGCTATAGCGTATGCAAAAGCTGTCTCTTTATAACCTGCAAATAAACGCCAATTGTCAGAAATATTACCTTATTGTACGTGTAAGGAAATAAAAATAATTAAGGAAACGTATTTAATTGATTCTTGTATGGTTTAATAATTATTTTTACTTTTTATTGTAATATTACCAATAAGTAAGACCATAAGAGTGATAAGATGCTTTATGAGATAACACAGGAGGACAAGAAAGTTATGAAACGTTTAAAATCTCTATTCAAGAGAAAATACTGATGGTTGCACCTCGGCTTAATTGAAATGAAACTTTTACCAATGCAAAAGCTAATGAGATGCCAATTGAATAATGCAACAAACGGTTGTCAACTTTCATCTTTGCTTTTACGTTTTTCGCGTCAAATACTGATATTGCATCGATAACTTTAGGATCATTTTCACCTCCAAAACAAATGTAAACTCTTAGATTTTGCTCTTTTATCGATAGCTGACAGCAGCGTATTCTAAATACGTATAAGTAGCTGCGAACTGATGAAACAAATCTTAGAAAAGTTGCTGTCATTTGTTAATTAGCAACACCGTAGGTAGGTTTTGACAGTTTGGATGTTGTAATCAATTTTATACATTTCTGCTTTTATACAGAGGAACATTTTTTGATACAACATTTTGTGGTATTTACTATATTTACAGTTCATTCTACAAATGTAATTTTTAAATTCTACTAATAAACATAGCGACTACTATTTTACTGCAAATTACTATTATGGTAGATTATATGAATATTGCTAGTTATAGTTAATATTGTAATAAAAGGAACAATTTGAAAATAAACTATATATTTGTGGTTAGTTTATTATAGCAATCTACACATAAGTAATAGCTGAACGTAAAAATGCAATTGGTAAATTGTATTATATTAAAGAATTGTTTCGAGGTATCGTGATGTTTCTTATCTTAAATAATATTTCGCCTTTAGAAAGCGGATATTATACGTATCTGTTTACTAAGGGATATCTCGTTAGTTTCTTAAAAACATATGGTAAGTATCACAATTATATATTTGTTTGTACAGAAAGTCGAACAAGGGAATACAGTGACCAGATACTCTGAGTATGCAAAGTTTGATAAGATAACAACATAATCATGAAAAATAATAGCTTGTACAATTAGCAGTTCATATTAAAAAAAAAAGTAACGCAATTCTGTTAAAATTTGAATACATTTGGACGTAGCAAAATTGATAATCTATTATAGCAATACTTTGCACACATTCTATAATTGTTTCGCACTATTCCTAAATGTAATTAGGGTAGAAGTACTGACTGTACTCGTTAAGGTTTCAAAAGAATGGATAATTGGGCAGCAGCCAAATAAGAAACAGTATTTTTCTTTTCAAATGTCTTAGCTTCTTGGCTTTCATAAAACATTGTTTACTTCATCAGAGACAAGATTAGAATAATAGAAACAAACGTTTAGAAAACATACAAAACATATCACAGGATACCAAAAAGTTAAATATACTGTGAGATTCAAAATGATTGTTGCAATAAAAAAACTGTTTTCCGGAAAAATTATCTATACTTATTACCAATTTAATGAGTGAAGTTAGCTACATACAAATTTCACGCATTAAATCAATTTTCTTGACATTTAGCGGCATTGGCGTTCGTGTTGTAGTATCCTTCGATTATTTATCTTATAATTTTTTTCAAACTGTTTATATTTACGTCTAATATCACCAACAATAGTATTTCTGAATACTGTAAGAAAATAAGGGAATTTATCTGTGGTAAGAAAGCAAATTATTTGATAACATACACCTAATCTATATAACGTTTATCTGTTAAAGTGTACAATGCCCTACACACCAGAGCACGAAACATTCATTTTGGAAGCTTATTCCGAAATGGACAGCGGAATGATGAAGGGACATGGATATACTCTGTAGATCTATGTATTAGAATGTAGAATTCCGTATACAGTTTCCAGATGAAGAATTCGATGATTTGATTTTAAGCAGACAGATTTATAGACTTGTGCACCGCTTTCGAGAAACAGGAAGCGTTCGTAAAGGCAAGTCATCTGGTCGTCAGACAGTTCTTACAGAAAACAAAATTGAGGATGTACGAACTCGTCTAGATCAGAGTCTCACTAAATCATTGCGTCAATTAGCTCAACAAACAGGTAACAAATCAATATTAACATTAAGTAAAATAGTTTATTTTTACATTTTATAATTTTACAGGCTTATCATACACTTCAGGGCAAAAGAAAGTTACATTTTCATCCCAACCGTAGAAACTTTCTACGGTACAGCAATTATTACCATTAGATCACGATAGGCGATTGGAATATTGCCCTTGGTTTAATAGCAATTTAAGGGACGATGACTCGCTAAACAAATCGTTTTTCTCGGATGAAATCTGGTTTCATCTAACGGGGCTATATCAATTCACAAAATTATCGTATCTGGTCTGGAGAAAATCCACACGAATTTCGAAAAACGCAATTGGATCCCGTAAGGGTTGGAGTTTGGTTAGCTATGTCTAGGCAACGAATAATAGGGCCAATTTTCTTCGAGGAAACTGTAACAGCCCAACGTTACCAACCGATGTTGGAATTGTTTATTGCAGACTTACAAGAAAATGAGGTTGAAGCAGGTTATTTTCAGCACGATAATGCTCCAGCACATACTGCTCGACAAACCTGCTCATATCTTCAACAGTTTTTTTGCTGACAGGGTCGTTGGAGCACAAAGATGGCCACCAAGATCGCCTGATCTAACTCCATTAGATTACTTACTACATGTTTGGCTATCTAAAAAATAGGATCTATAGAAACCGCATGCATATCATAGAAGAACTGAGAGATGCCATTATCAATGCAGTACAGAGTATAACTGCACAACAACTAATCAATGTCTTCGAAAGCATGAAACGAAGAGTTGAAGCTTGCATTAATGCTCATGATGGACATTTTGAACACGCTCTTTAAACAATTTTTAAGTTTTGTCAGTAATAAATAAATTTAGTTAAACACCAGTTAGTACTGAATTGTAAAATCATAATTTAGTAAAGAGTTAAATTAATTACATTTCATTTTTACAAGCAAAAACACCAATCTAAAGTCGTTTATATAATGCGAGTTCAAATATAGGTTACGTTTTCCTTATTTATGACAGATCCGTTTACTTTCTTGTGTTCCAACACTTAGTTCAAACCTTCATTACAAACACGCGGCATATACCTATACCCTGCTACTATCTGTAGGAGCGGAATTGACAATCTTTTTGAATCTCATTGTATATATAAAATATTTTTTTTTCATACTCCTCCTCCGTTTAATTCACATTAAATCTACATCAAAAATTCAGTATTTGGATTTATTCGTAAGAGTTTGTTTAGAAAATAACTTCAAAATTAAATCAACTCAAGACAATTTTTATTTTGTATTTCCTCACGACAATAGACCTGAAAATGGCCTCCTAGGTAGATCAAAACATATAGACTAATGGTAAAAATAAATTGAACAAAGATGGACATCACTCATGTTTTTCAACATTATTGTTGAAAAAATTGTTCTTTTCCGGGTTATGTATTAGAGTTTCATTAATTACGTTTCTGTTAGTCGATGAGTATGTTGAAGAGGGTCGATGGAGTAACCAGATTCTCTAGACTTTGCGAACACATGAAAAGCGCAAAATTAGAAATCAAATCTTTTTACTCACATTTTGTGTATACCATTTCATACATTTAAAAAGTTTCGAAGAATGCCAATACGAAAATGGAAACGTTTAATAACGCAAATTGTAACAGCCGCAATTCTTTACTCAGCAGATAACTGTAAAATAATTATCTTCAAAATCACTGCTTCACCATACAATTTTTTTCCGACGTTGTTTCGCGAATTTTCAGTTAAATTCCTCGTCAAAATCATCAGACTTCGACGGTGTTGTATTTAATTGAGGTGTCACAGACGGTAATTTATTTGCTTTTTGCGCATCTCCCCGCGTTTTCTCAGTGAACGTTCAACGAATTTCGCCGGTTTGATATGCGAACGACATCGGCTCGTAAGGTGCCGGTGATTGACAGCGCTGGACGTGCGTCAGTCAAAGCAGACGACGTACAGTCAACCGCGAACGTACGTCTTTTCAGTCCTACTTCCGCCTATCCGCGCGACACCGGAAAATTCTTCACGATTCAGGGCCGTAATGATGGCTTTCCGCCTTGAATATTGATATTTGGATATTTATTTGGATATATACTTTGTTTCAATTACAAGTTCCTTTTCTTTTTAAAAATATACTTAAAGTGTAACATGATGATTATCATAAAATAACTGATCGGTTTTTATTAGAAACTGAACAAACCTAACTGACTAAACACGTAAAACGAACACACCTTTTGTCACAGTCCAAGAGTCAAAAGATATCGCAACCTTGGACAACACACAAAGATCTTTCAGGCTAAATCTATGCCATTAATATATGTGGTAGGAAGATTTTGGATAAAAACAACAGATATAAATCAATAAAAATTTTCAGTGACAGGGAGTTCTGGAAGCATCATTAGGCGTATAAATGCAACTCGAAACTGATCTGGAGTTGTAAACATATTCTAAATACATTGGGGATGATTAATAATCTGCATATCCATAATCTGGGTGCCTCGGCGGAATGAGGAAGCAGATGACATTGCAAAAAGCTGCTTCGGACCACACTCACGACCAGAACTTGCCATTCGTATGGCATCTACGGTAACTGGACAGCAAATCAAGTTCTGGGTAAATAGGATATGGATTGGATATTGGAGCAATTGCTCCTGGTTTGGTGCATGTAAAAGAGTGCACTTCACCTAGTTGGGCCAAAAACAAGGAATTGCTTGCACATGACCGTAAAAGTGTCAAAGTAATTGTCTCTGTCTTTATAGGTTGCTGTAAATTTAGAAAACACGGAATCCGACTCTCCAATGAGACTGAATGCCGACTGTGTTTAGAAGACAAGGAGACAGTTGAATATATTTTCTGCCACTGCTTTTCCCTTGCAAGAATCAGGTATAAACTTTGGAAGTTGATCTTTTCCTAAAAAAACCTAAAAACAAGCTTACTCATTAGATAGTGAGCTAAAGGGCCTGAACTTGTTGAATGATCTTTAAGATAACATCCGCTCTACAACAGACGCTAGTGGTCACAGTGAAACATACAATTAATCGAATCATATCGGTGCCATTTCTCACTAACAAATTAACTAATTTTCTCCGCTGTGATTCGTTAGCAGCACTGTGGCCTTAAATATTCCTTGCACATTTTTTTTAGCTCATTTAATGACTAGTCATTGAAATGTACCTCGTCTTATTCGGATAATATTTTCTTAGTATTCTTCTATTTTTTTTATGTTAAGCATCTTCTTCGGGTTAGTTCTATAATTTTCCCTGAGTATACTCGACGGATTTTTGTCAAAATCATTATTGCCTGCAAACCATTTTTTTCCGGTTTAATAGTTTCTTTTTGATTGCACGTAATGTTGTAATCTTTCCCTTTGGCAATTCTTTTTTTTCTAGACTTCTTGTTACTTTTCCTGCATGCTGTTCAGCTTATAAGACTGTATTGTTTTTCTTTTGTTGGCTTCAATTGCTTCATACGATATCAATGTGGGGATGGATGTGGGAGGCATCTTCTTCTTTCTTCTTTAAGTTAGGGTGGCACCTGTAGTCCAGGCACTTGAACTAGGTGTTCATTGTACCGTCCCTATTAAATTTCCTACTTCCACTCCAGCAGCTTGGTGTTCTCTACAAAGCCCAGTATCTTTCCCAATGGAAACTTGAGAACTCTCGAGGGCTCCAATAAATCTTTCCCGAAATAATTCTACCTGAGTATTTTCAATTTAGTGCTTCATCTAAAACCGCAACGTAGTTGATTTTTTAAAATGTAAAACACTAGACGTTCAATATTTGCTAGAACAAGCACTTGAAAAATTTCATTCCTTAAAAAAAATTAAAGCTGAAAAGAATTACCTTATTCAAAACCTACTTAAATACCTTGGGTGCGTGCAATAACATTGTGTAACGGAGCGGGTTTTCTTATCTGGAAACTTCTGGGGGTTGTCAGCCCAAATTCATTCAAACTGAACCAAACCCCGTTTCACAGGTAACCCTACCTGCTCTTTTGACCGACGAGCCCCCGCTGGAAAACAATCTTTTTGTTCGGTAGCGATTGGTTTTAGAAGATTTAGCCAGAGATGTTTTCCAACGGTGTTTTCCTCAGTCAGTCGAAGCAGAGCCGTTAGCTAGCCTAAAGATTG
This sequence comes from Protaetia brevitarsis, assembly GCA_004143645.1. NCBI lineage: Eukaryota > Metazoa > Arthropoda > Insecta > Coleoptera > Scarabaeidae > Protaetia > Protaetia brevitarsis. Next base: position 38,699 of record RXPK01001807.1, read on the forward strand.
TCGACTTACCCACCTCGTCGGCTTTCTCTTTCCGAAATGACTTCCTCTCCGAAACTTTACTAAGGGTACAAATTGAACTTCTTTTTTTATAGCGAAATAATAGAATGTCTATTTTTTACAATTATATATTGAATAAACTGGTACAATAGAATTAAACGCTACAAATTAAATAAAATAACAAGTAAAAAAAACAAAACACAATTAATTGGATGAATATTTTAAAATTTTATAAAGTTGTTTAACATATGCACTGAGTAATTTTTACTTTACAAAATTATTTATTATAGAAAAGAGAGAGAGCGAACGAGTTACGGTTTCTACGTATTTGCAATGGTTAGTTTTAAGCAGAATTTTTAACATCTTACCAACCGATGTGGAAAATTAAATCTTCCTGTAATCCTAATTATTTAAGGCACAAAAACTTTACACAGCAATCACAAAAATTTAAAAGAAAAGGGGGTTTTTCGAACGGTTTTAGCACAAAAACAAAACACCTCTCGAGGAAAGCTTTTGCTTCCTGTTCTTAAATTTTCAAGCTTTTTTAATTAGAAAATTTGATAAGAGCAGTTTGATTTTAATTTTAAGATATGGAAACGCCCGGTAACGAAGGGGTAACGCGTGCTTTTTCTGTAGCTGAAACGGACTCCGCGAACTAATTAATTCAAATTGCTGTTTTGTTTTCGTGCCAAAACCAAGGAATTGCTTGCACATAACTGTAAAAGTATCGAAGTAATTATCTCTGTCGTTACAAGTTGCTGTAAATTCAGAAAACACAGAATCCGGCTCTCGGTTGAGACTGAATGCCGATTGTGTTTAGAAGACAAGGAGACAGTTGAACATTTCTGCCACTGCCTTTTCCTTGCAAGAATCAGGTATGTAAACTTTGGGAAGGTTGATCCTTCCCTAGAAAACCTGAAAACAAGCTTACTCAGCAACATAGCGAGTTGAAGACCTGAACTTGTTGAATAAACTTTAAGATAACATCCGCTCTACAACAGATGCTAATGGTCACAGTGAAACATACAATTAATCGAATCATATGTGTGCTTGTATCTCACTAACAAATTAACTAATTCTTCTTCTGTGATTCATTTGCAGCACTGTGGCTTTGAGTATTTCTTGCACATTTTTTTAACTCATTCAATGACTAGTCATTGAAATGGACCTCGTCTTTATTTTGGATAATATTTTCTCAGTATTTCTTGTTTTCTATGTTGTTTCTATGTTCTACTTTTCGTGTTAGTTCTATAATTTTACATGAGCATACTCGATGAATTTCTGTTGATTTTTTCCGGTTTAATAAGTTTCTTTTTGTCTGCACGTAATATTGTAATCTTCTCCTTTAGCAATTCTTTTTTTCTTTACTATTTTTCTTTTGTTGGCTTCAATTGCTTCATGGTGGTATCAATGTAGGATGGATATGGAAGCTTTCTTTCAGGGGTTTTTATATTTACGTTATTATCTTTCTTTAGTTTGGGTTGAAAGAATAAAGCAGTTTTTGCTAGGCATCCGTGTCGTCTTCTAGTCTTTCGGAGATTATATTTAGTAATTACTTAATATCTACTCTCCGGTGTATTGCATTTCATTCATCTTTTGTTTTGATTTGATTTAAATTTAATTTATTTGTGCTTATAATATTTTCACAGAATTTAGCATAAGAAATCTACAACCCCGTATTACTGCATTGACTGACTCACGGATGGCCACTTTATCGTTTATAGAGATAGACTTTATGTTGCGCGCAAACGGTGAGCCAACAATTATCCCGAAAACGGTGCGTATAACTATGGTAGGTAACGTTTTCGAACCGACTGTTTTGTATTGTTAATACAATGCTACGTGATCCTCAGCGCGCTGTTATTTCAATAAAGGGGACGAGCGTGGTAGTTTGATTGCTTCGAGATTTACTTCAACTGCACACCATCACCGCGGACGCTATTACAATGAACAACACTGGAAGTTTAATGGCCACACTCAGGCAAATGTAATTTTCCCTTATAATTGTGCTAATAACATCGAGCATCTGCGTTCTTGATTTACCAGGAATCTGGGTAGCAGTACCAGTCTAGCAAGAAGTGCGTTTTGTTCGTTAGATGCAATTAGTTTTTTTTTTTTTGAAAAGCTCCTTGCATTTAGACAGACAATTTCGAATAATAGAAAATTTTACTATTCGGTAGGTTTGGTATAACTCACAAATGATTTTACTTCAATCCAGTGGTTGAAGAAACTGTGTGTTGTTGAAATCAGCGAAGCCAGATACAAATGAATTATTTAGATTAAGTGAGAATCTGCAAAACGCGAAGAATGCTCTGAGCACACAAACTGCACATGATTACAAGTGCCACTAATATAATCTATATGCATCTACATATATATAGTAATTTTTTTTATTACTAAAATATACTGAAACTTTTTTTGGGGGATAGGTTGTGCATGTCTAGGAACCCCAAAATTTATTTTGACACATTACATGACCACTAGTATGGCGGTTTAATTTAAAAACTATGCTGTGAATCTGCAAAAAGTGAGATTAGATGACGTAAATATCCAAAAAAGTTATTTGAAAAAGTTGCTTAGCATTAAATTTTGAGGCTTTATGAAAATTTTTGTAAGCATATTTAAAAAAAATAAAAATCACTATTTTTTCAAATATTGTTTCATTGAACTAAATATTTTCATTTTTTTCGTTTTTAGCAGCTCAACTGCAGTGATGACTAAATTTGGTTGATACTCAAGCAGTTTTGTCAATTTTTGCATAATTAACACAGCGAAAGTGCGATTTCAATATGACAATTGTTGTTGCAAAGGACGCTGTATGTAGTAGTAATAAATAAAATTTTACAAACATTTTCCAAAACTGATAACACTACATATCTAAGCCCTCACAATTGTAAGAATTCGAAATTCCATCCGGTATAATACTAAGTATTTAAATTCATTTTATTAATACGTTAATGATAAGTACCATGGCATTTGCCGAAGCAGCGTCTACTTCACAGGAAATAATAGTCTATTTTGTTTAAAGTCTCTCGTAATTAAGATAATACGGTATTTATTTCAAATTTTATCTACTACTTTGTCTATTGTATGTTACAATTGCTGATCAGCGAATCCCACATTACTCTCCAGAAGGGTGTTTGAAGTTCAGAAAAATAACGCCAACTATCATTCTTGCACCCTCTTGTAAAAAGAAGCAGAACTAGTAATCGGTGCGGAATGACGTCACAACTAAAGTTTATAAAAATTCTCTACATTGCTGTTTTGAATTAATTAGTTCGCGGAGTCCGTTTCAGGCACAGAAAAAGCACGCGTTACCCCTTCGTTACCGGGCGTTTCCATATCTTAAAATTAAAATCAAACTTCTCTTATCAAATTTTCTAATTAAAAAAGCTTGAAAATTTAAGCACAGGAAGCAAAAGCTTTCCTCGAGAGGTGTTTTGTTTTTGTGCTAAAACCGTTCGAAAAACCCCGTTTTCTTTTAAATTTGTGTAAAGTTTTTGTGTTTTAAATAATTAGGATTACGGGAAGATTTAATTACCCACATCGGTTGGTAAGATGCTCAAAAATTCTGTTTAAAATTAACCATTGCAAATACGTAGAAACCGTAACTCGTTCGCTCTCTCTCTCTTTCCCATAATAAATAATTTTGTAAAGTAAAAATTACTCAGTGCATATGTTAAACAACTTTATAAAATTTTAAAATATTCATCCAATAAATTGTGTTTTTTTTTACTTGTTATTTTATTTAATTTGTAGCTTGTTAGTTTAATTCTATTGTACCAGTTTATTCAATATATAATTGTAAAAAATAGACATTCTATTATTTCGCTATAAAAAAAGAAGTTCAATTTGTACCCTTAGTAAAGTTTCGGAGAGCAAGTCATTTCGGAAAGAGAAAGCCGACGAGGTGGGTAAGTCGACAATCTTTAGGCTAGCTAACGGCCCTGCTTCGACTGACTGAGGAAAACACCGTTGGAAAACATCTCTGGCTAAATCTTCTAAAACCAATCGCTACCGAACAAAAAATTGTTTTCCAGCGGTGGCTCGTCGGTCGAAAGAGCAGGTGAGGTACTTGTGAAACGAGGTTTGGTTCAGTTTGAATGAATTTGGGTTTACCCCACCCCCTGAACTTTCCAGATAAAAAAAAACCCGTTTCGTTATACAATGTTATTGCACGCACCGAAGTTTAAGTAGGTTTCGAATAAGGTAATTCTGTGTATACTAAGTTTTCAGTTTTAATTTTTTTATTTTTTTTTAAGGAATGAAATCCTTCAAGTGCTTTTTCTAGCAAATATTGAATGTCTTGTGGTTTTATTAAAGGTAATATAGCTGTACAAAGTTAATAGCTGCGCAGAATTCGACCACTTTCCCCTACTGTTTCCGCGGAAAGGATTTACTTTTCCGATATTTTTATCTCTTTTGCACACTTGCCCGTATAGAATCACCTTATTATTTCACTGACATTATTCTGTTTATCGTAAAATGTAAAGAGAAGTGCACCTACGTATAAATATCATAATATTTTATTTAATTATTAATATTTCTTAAATTATAAATCTAGATTAATTTATGTATATTTGTGTCAGCAATAAAATTAAAGAAACGGGTTGATCGTTTTATTCAACACCTAGTAATAAGTACGTTTCACTCGTTCAATCTGAGCATGAACAGCTTAAGAACGCGATTGGGTATTTTATATTTATCGCTAGCCTGCCGTTCCTCATTCGGTGCGCGCACGGTAATTAAAATATTTGCGCATCGGAAACGTGAAAAATGTCGCTCCAAATAAGACGCGCCGGCCGAAAAAGTGCGAAATATTTATACCGGTAGGGGATATAAATAAGTCGAGATAAGAGACGGATTGACGCGGACAGCTCTGGATAACGACGAACGCAGAAGACAACGCAGTCTTCTATCGGGGAGGAAACAAAAACGAAACAAAAAAAAAACATAATAAGAAAAAAGAGAAACGAAAAACGAGCGCAGTACACGGGGAGAAAAAGGTGAAGTAAGAAGAGAAGAGCAGAAAAGACTGCGGTCGCAAAAAGGGCATATGATTGAATTCCTTAAATCACTGTGCCATAATGCGCAATTCGTAAGCGTGTCGAACGCAGCCGAGTCTCGAACCATATGAGGACGTGCCTTTTTTGCGGCAATCCCGCGGCCTACCAATGCGGGAGAGTACCTCGTAGGTCGTGAAACGGCAGCGAATCGAAATCGTGTATACACCGGTATCGGTTTATCGAATATTTTATTGCCTTCTGACACTATACAGAGAACACACTTTCGTTCTGTCAATTACCGTAATATGAATAAAAGAAGGATGGAAATATGATTTCTATCAGTTAACAAAGTCGATAAATATGCATGCTATTCTTCTGGACGATTGTGTGTCAGATATACAATTCGATATAGCATCTCCAATTCAATGCTATCGCTGTCAAACTGTAAGCATTCATCGATATTCTCTACCCTTGTCTAACTACTATAAAACGCTATCCTCACAACGATTTTTTCAATTTGAATCAATTCAATGAAGCCCTCATTCGGTACTACTGCGAGGTGGCGAGAACGATTTGCTAGGCATACGTAATATACTTCAACTTTAACCGGCCTTAAATTTATTTCGCTCATTTCTTAACAAGGCGTTGCTGGGTATTAGGCTACGGTCCTCAAATTTTATGGTAGGTAAGTTTTGATCACGGTCAGTAATTTTATAAAAATGAAGCGTTATACGCGTGAGGAAAAGCTATTTACAGTAAAGCAATTTTACGGTTGCAATTCAGGAACAGTTACACGCGATTTATTTGCACTAAATTATCCAGAAAGATCAATACCTAGCAAAAATTAAAATGTCTCAACGAAAAATGTCGGTGATATCGAAATCAAGTTTGTGCATTAATAATATAGTATATAATAATATATGTCTTTATTTTGCAATATAGGTATTATGAAATAATAATTTGTTTGTTATATAAACTTGTTTATAAATTATCAACATTTAAAAAAGAACATACAAAAAATTAAATTGCAAGGTGGGGTTCAGGTGCAAAACTACGTTTTCCTCTGTTTTTTTCCATTAGTGAAATTAAATCTTAGTATGATATCTAGACAAATATCTCGCGAATGTAATAATAATAATAATAATAAAAGCATATTTATTGAGAAAGATAAGCGAGTACAAAAGTAACTATAACTTATAAAATAAACTACAAATTAAAGAGACCCGCCTATAATCTCAAAAGGTTTGAGATCAGCTATTGTAAAAGTAGTTGCTCTTCCTCTCAAACCAATTACAACCAATTAATTACAACATGCAAAAATTAATATGTATCAGTATGTACGATGTATAGTAAAATTTAAAGCTGCAACAAAACAAAACAGAGAGAAAAAAAGGAGAAAACTCGGTGCTTTTTACGACAAAGATTATCGATCAGTACTCAAGTATTTATCCCGCAATTTACGGATTTATAGTGCACATTAGCGCAATAACTGTTTAACCTTCTATATGAGAATAAATATGGGTGTACAAAATTAACACATCCTAAGAACTTTTACCGGACGATCATTCATGTCGCAGGGAATTTTGTGAATTAATGATTAGTAAATAATCCGAACATGAATATTTTTTTCAGTAATATACTATTTGCCCACGAATAGCTACTTCATTTACTATTGTTAGGTTTTTTAGAATCTATACTTATTATTTTATTTGAGTATTGACTTTTGAAAGTTATTAAATGAGTATTGCCTTATTAATTCCCTTTTCACTAATACAAATATAATATTTGATTTAATATTGCTTTTACAAACTTAAATCGTGTTTACCATAACTCGCTGTTTACAATGACGAGAAACTGCGTTGCAATTTAGGATGTATTGACACTCAAATTCTAAACGGTACTCGTCATTCTCATTATCAGTTTTTTAAGGTTACTTGTTTGGTTAGGTGTAAGTGCTCGTTAAGTTAGTAATTAAAGTTTTTACGTAAGCCTGCTGTTTTCATATACAACGAGAAAACAGTCGTTCATGCCTTTGCACGGCGACACTACACTGGGTTGGGTCCTTTTCGCGAGATAGAAGCCAATTGTTTTCATAGTTTCTTTTTGTATTTAGTTAGAATCGAATTTAATGTAGTCATAGTTAAGTTTTCTTATAAATCGTGTCTTATTTGATTGTGATTTCCGCTATATCTGCACGTGCTGATGTTTTGGGAATAAACTTTACTGTACTTTTCTGTTAAATAGATATGTCAAAATTATGTGGTCTGATATCAATCTAAAAAGGTTACCTTCCACATGATGTACATATTATTACGTCCCAATGCTACATATCTGCCTCTTGCAATTTTGAGTTAGCCCATTCTTGCCTCTCCCATTATCACCAGGTGGAGACGAGAAATTATTTATTATTACTGCTGAGTAGTCCTCATTGTGCCTGTTATTCCTAAACACACTGTCTCTATATCTTGCTAAGTTCAGTTGTAACAGTTTGTTGCTGTACCTTTGTGTACCACACACAGATATGCATAAATGATCATAGATCTGGCGACTGGGATGTATCAGATTTGCTTTTAAAGCCCATGTTTTTCCATAAGCTCTTCTAGCCAACACAAGCGTTGTCTCCGCTCTGGCTTTAATTCTTTGAAGCTGTCGATTTCAACTAAGCTTAGAGTCAAGATATTTCACTTCCCCTGACAGTTTTATTTCTTCATTGATTAGAAACGTCCTAATCTCTCGCAAATGCTACGTCCTCTGTTGTCTTAAGTCTCAAGTTATTTCGTCCCTTAAATTATCATGTTAATTTAGATTTTAGAACGCAATGCTTGTGTTTACGGTTAACTCAGTTATTTTTTCACTCAGTGTACAATTTCGATGGGATACTCTAGATCAGGGGTCGGCAAACTTTTTTAGGACAGGGCCAAATCGTAACGAAAATTAAGTTCAGCGGGCCAAGTTGAAATCTAAGTGAATATTTTTATTAAGTGTTCCTCTGTGTTTTATTGAACCGAAAACAATGTACCAAAAAGTTCCGTCGTAAGGTCTGTTTCCGTCGTATCATACAGGGTGTTTAAAAATTGCTGACTTGTCAAAAAATCTTAAAGTTACAAAACTTATTTTTATTTTTTCAAAAACACCCTGTATATTCTTATATTTTTCTGCAACATTCCCTATAGGCTTCAGTGGTTTTATTTTAAATTATTCCTATCATTTATTAACTTTTCCAAATAGTCAAATAATTTTAACTGGTGGATTATAAATAACATTACAATTACAAATTATTATTGCTAGTAAATATTATAATAATCATTGTTTTCTATATGTTAGTACCTAGAAAAGTACGCAATATATAAACCAAACAGTAAATATTAAATATTAAAAGTTTATCTTCATCTGGTTCGCATTTTTCAAAATGAGGCAAAATGCGAACAAAAAGTTAATAAAGTGTTTGTGTGATATAAGAACTTGCAGAGGATTGAAATAGCTACATATTGGAATCTTTGCAGACGATGTGGTAATAATAACAGACACTGAAAAACAAAGAAAATTTCAACGTATGGATAGGAAACATGGAAGAAGAGTGCATGACAATAAACATAGAAAAAGCTAAAATCCTCGGAAATCAGAATGTTGAAACTAAAATTGAAATAAATGATACTAAAATAGACCAAATGAGAAATTTAAATATTTAAGAGTAACATTGGAAGAAACGGGAAAACAAGATGCTGGAATAAACGACTGATAAAACAATCAAGTACTACGCAATAAACCAAAAATTTATTAATAAAAAAGACAAACCTATAGTAGTGTTATGAATAAAGCCAAGAAAAATAAGATTCCACTATTTTAGGGCATTTGGAAACACATCTCAGTAGTTCAATACTGGTACTTCTGAATATTGGGGCCTTGAAAACATCTGACCAGAAAATTTTGAAGTAAAATAGGATCCATTTTTGGAATTCTAATCCAATCTAGATCACAAGAATGAATTGTGACATATTCTTTTGTAATACTTCAAGAATGTTAGTATCTTTTTATTAAAATAATTTGAAGGGACGAAAGTTCAGTTGAGAGGGTATAAGAAACAGAAGCAATAATTACTATTAATGGACGGAACGGACTCATTTAAAAAAATATTAATAATTTCTCTGAGTTCCCAAAAACCTCAATAAAACTTTTCCACTATTGTACCATCGAACTGGCCATGGTTAACTCGCCGAGAGCCAATAGAATTAACCACTGCCACAACTGGTTCAATAATGCAAAATAGATAGAGGTGTTTGATGAATTATGCAATGACTTATTGAAAGCTTTGCACAAAACAAAAATACTTGGGCAGTATCAACAATGACTGTTGACTCATCAAGAACTAACAAAAACCACTAGACATTTTTTGCCTTCTCCATTAGGAAGCGTATTGTGATATTCTCAATTTATCTGACAGTCGCTTGAGCTGAGAGGTCAACAGAAAAACAAACCTTCTTCTTTGGGCATACTTCTTCAGCTTTATCGCAAATTTATTCATGATATATTTCAAATTTAATTCTAAATAAGGTTAGAAATATTGTTGCGAAGTACGCCGAAAGCGTTCATAGTAAATGATTTAACCGGACTTATTTACCGCGACATCAGTTGACTATCAGACGGTGAATAGTAGATGTAGATACCTCCCGGTACAATAATTTTCGTAAACCCTTATTGTGGGTGAGAAAAACTATCGGCAATAGCTGAATTAACCGCTTGGTACTTACAACTTGCGCAAGCCGGATTGAAATACGCAGCGGGCCGAGTTTGGCCCGCGGGCCGTAGTTTGGCGACCCCTGCTCTAGATGCAAAATGATCGCGATTTTTTTTGTAACGAATTATTTTACCGGTGTATCGGCGCATCGAGGCGGACAGTGGATGTACGACACGTCCGCATCAACGTTCACGCACTCCAATTCATCTTCGTGCGGCGTGCGTAAATAGCTAGCGAACTGGAGTGCGTCAGACGCAGCGGACCCGCCGCGTTTAATTTACGAGCGCGTACGCACTCGGACGGACTCGCGCGTCCGTCCGCATTTATAAGACGCTATAAAGACTCCCGAGGACAATAAAAGGGAGACCTGGGGCCCCCCCGAGCCAATGCCACCGCCCCATATATGTAGCGGACAAGCGGTGGCCGCGTTTTCTTCAAAATTTTTATCTCTCCCTCATACCTTGTTTGTAGCTGCCTCTGGTACGTCCGCGTCTGATTTACGGCGGCTGTTCGGCCACCTTATTTGCGCGCTCCTGGTTCTCTCTGTTCGGCCGTCACGTGGAACGCCCGTCCGCTGCTCCAGTCGTCGTTGTGCCCGTCGCATAGGGGACACTCTGACAGACGGTGACGTGTGACGCATCGGTAATGCGATTCTGCTGATTTTATATACGCTACGCAGATATCGTACCAACGGTGGCCGATCGACATCTTCGTTTTGAATCACCACAATAAAATATACATACACGCGTGTACACGGATCCTTTTGTGTGTTAGTGGAATTCATTGCATCACATAAGAAAAACGATGAATGCATGCATTCAAATATTAAAGATGTTCCTTTTTAGATATTTAAGCTTTCGTAGCCTTTATTTGCTACTTTCGTAGCTTTCCATTTACCGGTTGACTCACCACACTTCAGTTTTGTGCGTTAAGGGGGCGCTAAGATAAAGTAGAAAGCACGAAGTCGGTACAAAATAGATTCCAAATTTTTAGCTAGTAGAGTTACAAAAAAATGTTTTTCCAAAACTGAAAATAATCCAAAGTTAGTCAGAGTTAGCCTCAGCCCTTTTTATCAAAATAAAGTTTCTTAATTATGAATGAAATAAAAAAATTAAAAATGTGTCTGAGGATAATTATAATGCCAATGTGATCACAACCATTTTTCAAAAATCGCAAAATAAACTGTATTTTTGACGAAAATTTAGAAATAAGTTTTTGTAGATAAACGAGCAATCTGCATGTGTCAAGTAACGAGTCCTTTCAATTAATTTTTTTTATAAAATTACGTCCTCATATACAAATGTGTGTAAAGGGTTATCTAGTTAGACGGATTATAAGTGATAGAATCTTATATACCAATATAACATTATATAAACAAGGGTATATAGTCTATGGATGTAAAAAGCATTTATTTTACTTGGAGTGCTGAGGATTCTTAGAAAAGGCGCGAGTCAGAAGAGGTTGAAACTTTTAACATAAACATATATGGCAGGTCGAAATTGGGTGTTCGACATTGTCCCCGAGAATATAAATTTGTTGTTGACTATAGTAAAGTGAGCCCTATTACTAATTAACACGTAAAATAGGCAGCGTTTTGAAAAATACATAAGTTGATATGTTTATTCTTCTACAATTATTCCAGCAAATGACCTCTTATGCGCCGTCCGCTTACCTTACATTACTCGTTATATTGGCTGCGTTGGCTGGTTATATGCATGTTACAGTATTGTGGAAAATAGCACAAAAATGCTCGAATCTATATTAAAAAAAATTACGTTTAATAAATCTAAAATATTTTCCATTGCGACACTTAATTCTTGGGAGGTTGGAAATTAACAATTAAAGAAGATCAAATGAACATAATAATCTATTCTTTGTTAAAGTTTTGCATGAATATCTATCACTATTCAGGTGCGTTTTTTCTATGCCTGTTTTAAATTGTATGTAAATGTAAAGTTAGATAAGTGACAGAGTTAGATAAGAAAGAAGAAGTTTTTGACATTTATGGGCTACCCACGTGGCCAAATTTAAATTGCCCGCAATTATTCTTAGTAACTTCAACGTTGAAACATAAAATTACCTACTATTTTGTATTACTTTGATAGTTATTTTAATGCCTTTACGTTGAATTTACTTAAAAATAGAGGCGGGAAATTTAAATTTGCCTATTAGGGTAGATATTACTGTATCATTCATCGTTTAGTGGAATTTAAGGATCATAATAATAATGGTAATATAGTTATTGAAATTTCAGATTGGTGGTGGTATAATGGTAATGTTTATTATTTATCAAATTAGAATATAACGTTGTGTTGGCTACGTATGCGTATATCAAGCAGATAAACCTAAAACTTAAATTAAAATTTTATAACTTTTAAAATACGAAGCAAGTATTCGAACATAGGTATACGTTTTAAGTAAATACAGAACTTTACATAAGATCAATATTCCAACCCTGGGTAAGAATATCTCGCTCTCGTAAATCTATTAACACATCTGTTAGACAAGTATGAGAGAGTGTAAAACGACAAAGGTAGATGTATTTTGGGTGAATATGAGTACGCGACAGGCCTCATGCTGCCCTTCGTTGAATATAAATATGAAATCTGTTATCTTTCTGTCGAAAACAAGACAGTAACATGAAATCGAAGATGTAGTCCATGTATATAGGCAACCCAACTGAGTATATCTGGTTTTAAAATTTCGAAGCATTACTAGATGAGCCATTGACACATAGATGCCCGCACAATGCAGCGGCGTCGTAGCCATTTTGATCTTACGAATCCCCACCATCTGAAGCGCACCCTTAAGTGCGTTTTATCGCCAGGTTGCGTCATGCGTAGTAAGTAACACGTAGCTTAATGCACAAAATTGAACTGAGGTGAGCTGAACTGAGATTCTGCCAAAAGGAACGCTACATTCATCAGAGGCAAGTCTATACATTTGTCCCACCGAACTGGATCATTACATTTTTTGAATTTCTAGTAGGAATTTGATTCATATTTTCAACTTTACAGCACTTTCGGTATACAGGGTGCTGATATCAACGTTTTTATTTTAAATGGAATGGTGCAATTTTCATCGGTCTAATGAATTTACGGAGTTATTTGTAACTAGTTTATATGCTAAGGGTTCCCTATCCCTAAATTCAACCGTTTTGAGATATTTGTAATTTTGTTGAATTTTTTTACGTTTGCACTGTTTCAAATAAAATTAAATAATTTAAGAGATACAAGATATTTAGTAGTTCTATTAATTCCGATGTAAGTACAAAGGCGTAAGTATAAGGTATTTTAGCAACAATCACTGAATCAGATACAGGTGTTCAAAAACACATCTGCAATATGGATACCTTTAAAATAGCAAAACTTTTTTCTGTCAAATAGAACATGATATTTTTTTAATACATCATTGAATGCAGCGTAAAATCTTACATCGATTGATATTAGGGTTTGGTATACATATTCTTGGTAGTATTTGAAATATTAACATTTCTTGCATAAAATTACTAAAAATATACCTAAGCTTCAAGTTTCAAGCAAATAAAATGAATTTTTCCTACAAAACACTCTGTATATTATTTGCTTAACCTATCCAAGCATCTATGTTTCAAGTATCTAATGTTACTAGTTTTTTACTAATAGTAAATAT
>RXPK01001808.1:0-106101 GCA_004143645.1 Protaetia brevitarsis
GGAAGTTTTTTTAAAGCTCTTTTCGTGTATATAGGGTGCTAAAAATATGCATACCGTTAAATATATGAAAACTATTCCATAAAATTTGTGAAATTTGTACATGTTAAAGTATTTAAATTCTATTCGTCTAAATGTTTTTCAAATTTCTATCTTATTTGTTTGGGGATACAAGGCTAATGATTTTTTTTAAATGTAAAGGGTCAATTTGATATTTTTAAATGAGATTTTTTTCTGCGTTTCTTGATGTAACCATCCATATTTTTATTTTAATCGACTTTAAGAAAAGATTTCGAACTAGTAAAAATTTTGAAAAATGAATAAATTTTGTTAGCCTTGGAAATGTTGTCTTTATCTATCGTTACTTCTTTCCTGCGTGAAGTTTGACCAAAAAATCAATAATAATAGTTAATAATGATTGTAAAAATAACACATTTTAACTGAAACAGAACAGATTTTAATTAAAAGAAGCTCAAACAAGAAATTACATAATTTTTATGTTACAAAAGATGTTCGCAATGATTTCCATTTACCTCCTGGCAATAATGAACACGTTGAGCAAAATTTTGCAAAGAATCAATCGAAATATTTGGAGGAATACTGGCAATTTCGTTTCTTATACGTTCTTGTAGGTCTTTGATTGTAATGTCTGTACATACACTCGATTTTTTACATGACCCCACAGGAAAAAATCAAGTGGGGTCAATCAGAGACTAGCTGGTCATTCAATAGCCCTCCCTTCCCCATCCATCTACCGGGAAATTTTCATCCAAATATTCGCCACACTTGACGACCAAAATCGGTGGTTGCTCCGTCTGTTGAAACCATATGTTTTCTGTTGTATACAATTTCGATTGCCGTGGTTTGGAAGTATTTCCCTAAGTCGTTGAACAATATGTTGTTGTAAAAGTTGCAATATCTTTCAGACGTTAAAGTGCCGTTAATGAAAAAAGACCTACGATATTCGGCCAATAATGCCACACCAACATTAATTTTCTGTCGGATGCTGCGTATGAACCTGCTCCATCCAATGCGGATTTCTGTCAGACCAATATTCACAGTTACAGCGTTAACATATATCATTTAGACAAAAAGTTGACTCATCAGAGAAGAGACTCGATTAAGAAAGTTACCATCCTGAATGTATTCTGTGCATCATAGTTTCTCAAAAATTCGGTTCTGCGGTCAAAATCGTGGTCACTTAATTCTTGTAGCAAGTGAATTATATAAGGATGATATTGTTTTTTTTGTATGGATCTACTACTCATATTTTGGTTTCAACGCCAACTGTTGTAACTGCATTTTTTGCATTTTCTACCCACATCCAACATATACATTCAAAGAATTTTCTTCTGTGGTAATAATTTGAGTCGCCCAGCGTCTTGCACGCCTTTAACGCTACCAGTTTCTTGAAATCTTTGTAAGGTTTTTGAAACCGTTCGTCCTGGAGATCGGTTCCCGTTTGGATGAATTTTCATTAAAAAGAGTCACTACTTGAGCACAACTTCGTTTTCTGTCGCCATAACCAACCATCATGAGAATTTCTATACGCTCAGTTTCGCTTAAATGTACCATTGTTAAACAAATTATTTGCACACAAGTTTATTTTTGGCGAATATGCAAGTGACCACATCGTCGATAACAGCATTTCAAAGCTAACTTAGTTTTATTTTTCCAGAATTAAATTTTTGAATTTAATTTTTTTTTTGCCTTTTAATAAAAATAAAGGTGGGCATTTGTTACATTACTGAATTCAGAAAAAAAATGCTCTTTTTAAAAATATCAAATTTGACCACCCGTGCCATTTAAAAAAAATCAAGTTAGCTTTGTATTTTCAAAATAAATGATGGTAGAAAATTGAAAGAAATCTCAGATGATAGAATTTAAACACTTCTAACTGTATGCCAAATTTCAACGAGCTCTGCTAAACCGTTCTGAAAATATTTAACTGTCTCCATACTTTTTAGCGACCCTGTATAGTATTCCACTTTTGGAGAGGGTTTAGCAATTTTTATGGATGGGTCGAAGGGTGAGGGTGGTACAGGCTCGGCTTTTGTTTGTTTAGAATAGGGAGCATTGAAATATACAATTAAAAATTCAAATTAAGGGATCATTGCAATAATTTTTAGGTAGAATTAGTTACAGTAAATTAGGCAGTACGTTACATTATAACTGATAGTCTATTTGTATTAGAGACGTTAGTAGGAGAGGAATTTAAAAACTCCGACCGATTTGTTATTACACATTTGGTACAACTTTTTTGGACTAGGGCTCACGTGAGTACAATCGGTAGTGAGAGGACGAATGACGAGCAAGAAAGGCAGTATCTAGGGAGAATAGAACGATAATTAGATAAGAATTAGTTTTGGTTAGCATAGTTAAAAAAGGGTTTAGAGGTGAACTCGATAATTATTGGCAGGGTAAGTGGGATATTGTTTTAAATGGGAGGTGGACTAAGAAAATTTATTGGTAATCTCGAAACGTTTTAGGAAAATGAAGGTTAATTTTTCGCATCGGGCGATACAGTTAGTAATGGATCCATTTAAGATGAGTTGATATCGATACTCTGTATACTAAAAGTGTCTGCAAGTTCGAAATCAAACTCTTACTAGAATTTTGAAAAATACTGATGACCCAGTTCAGTGAGACACCTGTATAACTGTTCTATTTAGTCTTTTTATAAATAAAGTGTATCTTATCTCTGCCCACTGCCATTCTGTTGTTTGGCGTGATATTTCTTGTATAGTTTTCATTGATGTTTGTTATTGAATGTCCCGATCCTATGAATAAATTATTCAAAACCGAAAGTACTTGCTACCTGATAAATAGAGCTATTATAACCAATTTTTGAAAGTCGATCAAATAAGCACAACATATGTCGTTCTGCTGTTTGTTTTACACTTTGTATATGAACAGGGCCGGTTAAAACCGGTCGAAAGGGTGCTTAAATGGTGCAATCCGCCATTGAAACTTTTTTTTCTGTGTCTCACCGTTTAAAAGTCATTTTGGATAACTGAAATTTAAGTCAAACTCAATTCCTCTCCCTAATGCTGAAGTTCTGCAGTAACAGAAAGTGTCTCTGAGTAATACTTCATTGAGTCTACAAACTGATGAAATTTCACTAGAATCTGCGATTTACAGTTCCTAAAGTCCTTGTAGTTAGAACTTAGAAGTATTATGTCAATCATTAAAGCTTTTGATTAGTAGCTTGTGTGTGGTAAGTTTGTATTTACTTCGAAATTTTTTTCCCTTTTCTGATTAGTAAGTACAATATATTAATATATAAAGACATTATTTTTTGTGAGCCAAATGAATAAATACAAGGAGATTTAAATTTGGATACTCCAAGGAGCTGACTTACTAAGCACGTCCGCCATAATCTTATCTCATCCTATAAATATCGATCAACATCGTCTTAGATGGGAGATATCGCTGAGACCATTACAAACTAAATTTAAATTTTTCAAGGCGGTTTTGCGAATTCGTAAACATGTTTATTCCAATTTATTATTAATCGAATAATGTATAACTGATAAGGCAACCTTCTAATTTGTCGTAGGTCGCCAATAATTTTATCTCGCCCGCAAATCTCCAGCCACCGGATTTATTTGGGATTGCACCGTTCACATCTGTATGGTGACGTATGCATTGCACGTATAAGTACTTAATGCGTCTTTCGTTTGACATTGGTTAGGTCATTTACACGATATGTATTGCTAGCATATAGTATTCGTGTATGTGTTTATGAGACTACACTCTATCTGTCCAGCTTTAAAAGTAGTTAGTTCTAAATAACGTTATGTGGTGGGTACTACGTAATGCAAATGTAAACAAAAAAAATATTTATTATTATTTCTCATAACTTTGTTTCTATTTTTTTTATGTGACAATATTTACAGATATGAGCAAACCTTTATTTTTGCTTAAATATTTGCCTTAAACTATAAGTATGATGCTGTAATATCTTACAAATAGAAAGAAGGTTTGTGTCATCAAGGCGTAACAGCTTAATATGAACCGATCTGACAAATAAGAATATTGGGGAGAGATGAGCATAAATTACTGTGCAGGACTTAAGATTACGTATTGATGGAGCTATGATAAGCAATCAGGGGGAGATTGCTGAACTTTTCGTTGAATATTTCATTTCGATGGTTGATCGGGATTTTGCAACTCATTCCGTTGAGGGAACATCATCTTCTTGCACAACACCAAATAGTGTTGACCATTCTATGTTCTTTCTTCTCTTGTCTGAACTCGAAGTCATTGAAATTATTAACAGGTTAAGCAATAAAAGTCATGCAGTTCAATCATTGCAGGCGCAATTGCAGAGCTTATGAATCTTGCTATTGAGAGAGGTCAATTCTCTGATTCCTTGAAAATAGCAAATATTTTACCGGTTTTTAAAAAGGGAATAGCAGAAAATATAGGTAATTATAGGCCCATTGCTGTTTTAACCGTTCTATCTAAAATATTTGAGAAAGCAATTGTTCATCGCATTACAGATAATCATTGTAACAAATTCAAACTATTTTCTAGTAGTCAGCATGGGTATATTTCAACCGAGACAGCATCTACTGAATTTGTGCAGTGCATTAACGAAGAGTGAAAGTTACTGTATTTCTTTTTGACCTGTCAAAGGCGTTTGATTCGGTGGATCACTCTTTCTTGTCCTCTAAGTTGTATAATTTGGGAATCAGAGGGAATATTAACAAATGTTTATCGTTTTACCTTTCAAATAGAAGAATTCGTGTCAAACTAGACGATACAACTCGTAAACAATAGGTGTGCCGCAAGGTTCTGTGCTAGGGCCATTGCTTTTTTTACTCTTTATCAACGACTTTCCTGACAGTATTACCTGTGGAAATGTATTTTTATTCGCGGATGATACATCGACAGTGGTCTCGAGCGTAGATCTTGATACACTGAAAAGTAACCGACTGAAAACTCTTAATGATTTTCACGTTTGGTGTTAAATAAAAATAAGTTAGTAGTTAATACGAAAAAAACTAAATTCATTTTGTTCAACCATAAACCAAACAGTAAAAATTTCTCTGATATTAGAATAATTTATAACAATCACGTATTAGAATGCAGTTTAACAATAAAACTCTTAGAAATTCACATTTATTTATTATTATTATTAAAATATCATGTGGTGTGCCACAAGGCTCAATTCTCGGACTTTTTTTTGTAAACTATTGCCAACAAATAGTTCTTTATTGTTACCTACTCTGCCTTTCGTAAAATATAATTATTATCTTTACGTTTTAAAAATGTATAAATGAAGGTTAAAAATCAAAGGAGCAAAGGTGCATCAATAGAAAGGTACCATTTAATTTCGATGACGTACATAAACATATAAGGAAATATTTCTTCGAGATACACATGCATAAGATGTATGTACGTACATTTTCACTTCCTATTGTTTGTAAATTCAAATTAAGGCCTTCATTCATATATGAAATAGCTGTTCATTGAAATTGAGCAATTCATTCTGTGCGTCGGATGAAACAACATTACCATAAATATTAGCACTCGTACTTGTTTCCCGTGACAGTATCAAATACCTGTTACGAGGTATTATTTTGGATTCCGTTAGGACGTGCGTGCCGCATTAGTAGTTGATGTATTGTATTGTGAAGAACGGGAAGATGATAGAACAAGCCTGTAGTATTGCAATCATATTTCAGCCACTTTTCAAATGCATTTTTTTAAAGTAGCCGTTATAGGAAAAATGGTTGTTTATGTGTTTTGCATTACACATATTGTGTGATTGTGATTCTATGTATATACCAAGTGAACGTATGTGACTTGGCTATAATTAAAGCAGCAAGTACGTTTCTGTTTGTAGAACAAGAAAGGAACTAATATACCTAACAGCAACTCAGCCGCGTGCACACTGTATACATTTTTGAAGAGTACACTTACTGTCAATTAAGGTTTTGGGTAGACTGTAATACAACTTTGTAAAAGAACGAAAATCTAATATTCACATCCGTACCTACATGAAATCACCGTTTTTCCAAATTCAGTGAATAACAATTTTTGGGTAACATAATGAGCATCAAAATACTCCTCACATCCTCCAGAATGAGAATATAATGAAATTAATCCAAGAAAGTCCCATTTAATTACAAATTAGGCCATTGAAATTTCAGATGAGAGCTAGAGAACGGAAGATTTTTAATTTAAAATTTCTACCTGGAGAACACGAATCCAACATCAAATTCAAGAGTCAAAAATAGTTTTTCAAAATATTTCAAACAGCCGTTGGATTGGAAAAACGATAGCAATTGTCTAAAGACGCCAACGATTTCCAATCAATAGGAGAGAGCGTCACTTGAATTTTCCAAAACTTTTCACGATCGAGAAGCGGAAGAAATGGAGCTTAGACCATCGTACAGTCCACACGTACTTCTGTGTTCTTCAAACCTTCTCTAACCTACAAAATTTTGACATGCTGAATTTAAAAAGTTAAGAAAAAGTTAGTTGAATTGGATGGTCATTGAACTACAACGATACCTTTCCACATCCTATTGGTGAATCCAACCTAATACCGACACCGGTCAACCTGCCGAGCTGGAAACGTTTCCATAACCGGAATATCCAGTCCAAGCGAATCTAGGCTGACAGACGTATGGTTAGTTCGTTCCAAAACTTATTACCTGTAGAAGTATAATTTACCCGAACAGAATTCGCATCCAACAAAGTACGGAAACCATTAGTTGTATTATATACTGACATACCGATATTTACCTATGAAGTGAGTAACGTTTTAACGGTTGGGCAATTACTGAAGGCTAGGTTGATTAATAACTATATTTTTTAAAAGAAAGGGTTGAGAATAGAATAATTTAAAGGATTTAGTTTATTTATTTCAATTTAATTAATTTCATTAATTCATTTGTTTACAATCAGATGTCAATTACTAAATGGTAGGTAAGACAAGTAGCGACATCTACAGTCGAATTAGACTAAATTATTACAGGAATCGCTAAATCGATAACAGTATTTACGATCCACAATTCAAGAGAGATTTTCGTTCTTATAGAAATAATTTAAATGTTAACAAAATTCTATTTGTAATTTTTTTTAACACTAATTATTAGTTGTTATTGGTTCACTTTTAATTTGAGAATTAAATTACATTCCGGTAGATTTTATTTAATAAATTAATCATAATTATTTATTAATAAGAGTTTTTTTCGAATAATTGTACGAGTGGTGGCGAATCCAAGCCCTGAGATCAAAGAAAGACCCAAATTTATTGGGAAGTCCATTACTCGAAAGTCCATTGTCGAATTAATTTTAGTAAACAGTGGTTGATCCCGTCCTAAACAATATATATTCACATATAAAACTTAATAATTAATAAACAATATCACAAGTCATAGTCATACAAAAGGAATCCGTAGCAGTAGTTATACCTACACCGTATTCCATAAATCATCGTCTGTGATGGGTCGTCTCACAAAGCTGTGTCTGTGCCTGATTTGTATTACAAATTTATAATTAAAGGTGCTACTACTCTTTTGCTATTTCGTGATTAACGGTATTTTTTCATTTTTTATGTGCTTTATAGCATTTTGTACGTGTGTTATAGTACTTTCACTAAATTTCGGTATTTGATTTGTTTATCTTATGGTATTTTTCAGTTGAGCCCATGTCACTTCGATGGGATTGAAAATGCAATGTAGGGGAGAGTTAAGGTAAGTTGGCAAGGTGGGCAAAATGACGAACGAATATTTAAGAATTTATCACGAGAGAAACTTGTTGCATTTTCTGATACTTACGCCAGATTTCTATCAATACATAGTTGTAAAATACGAAACGAGATGACGCTCAATAAACTAATAAGTAGAATAGTTATTAGTTACTAGTATAATGTATATCTATGATTAATCATATCAATGATTAATGATAGATAGATAGAGTTATGAAGACAAAAGTTGGGCTTGCCATATTTGCTGTTACGTGTGATTGCTATTTTTATCTTATAAATATCAGTGGTATGACTTCCAGATCCAAACATACTGTAAAATATTCTAATATTCTATCTGCATTGAGACTAGTACCTCACAGTCCGGAATTACCTTTGCCTAAACCTCCACAAAACATGACAGTAAGCGTAACGAAAGTGCTGTTGATGAAGTAAACGAAGAAAGTTTTGCAGACGACAATATAGATTTGGATCCAACATGTCAACCATATTCGTCTTCTTATGTGCCACGTCTTCTATGTTAAGAATATCTCAACGACCTCGTCCGGGATTTAAAGTTGTCTAAGAAGGAAGCCGAACTTCTAGGTTCCAGATTAAAAGATTGGAATCTTCTTCAGAGTGGAACAAAAGTTGCTCTTTTTCATAATCGCCATGCAGAATCTGAGAATTTCTTCTCTATGGAAGAAGGACTTGTATTTTGTAATGACATCCGTTCTGTTATGTAGACGCTTGGTCATGAATATAATACACTTTATTTATGAAAACTAAATTATTACAAATCATCCTAACCCCGTGCTCCACCTGAAAAGGTACTACACGAGGCTACCTATTCTAAGTACTATATGGATTCCATAACAATTGAAATGATCCTACTCTAACTAAATAACTTCCCTATGATTTTTAATAACAAAAATATAATACAGTAGCCTCGCGACCATACGAATATTACTTTTGAAAAATTATAAAAAATGTAAAATGTGATGATTAGTTCACATAATCGCGAGTCTACTGTAAATCAGTCAGCTATCAGTTATTATTAAATGCGCCCATGGAACGACTTTCGTTATCTCCCAGCATTCGCCAAGGACACTGATTATATATAATATACTTATATAAAATCAGTGGCCACGGAGTAAGGGAAAACCATGGCAAAAACCTTACTCTGGGAGGATCTGGGAAGAAGTCCCAGACCTTATTACTGATAGCCACAAATTATTATTATCCTTCTGAGTGCCGAAGAAGCGGCCTCCACGTCTCCTCAAATTCCGACAGCCTTGCCGTTCTCGCGTAGCTGCTCCCTTTTCACGCATTCAGAAGTTGAACAGGAAAGATGATGACCTAAAAAACAAACAAAACAACAGCAGTACCTATTCTAATACTTAATAGTAACTTAATCCTAATTATTCTAACCAAGAGTAATTAAATAAATATTTATAGTTTAACACCAATTCCGACCACTAAAGAACATAAAATATTCATTTATAAGCGTGCTACCCTACTAACTATCTAAATATCATGCCGTAGCCTATCTAGTTCTTTAGCAACATTACTAAAAAATTCCCACCATTCGATCGACTCATTATCTCTAATATCTGTTTCGCGTCGCGGCCAATTTAACCCCCTAGCTAATGCCCTAACCTCCGTACGCGACCGCCACTCATCAGTGAGTGGACATTCAAATAAGACATGCCCCGCTGTATCTACCCCACCACACTCACAAAGTGAATCATTAACCCTCCCAATTCTACATGGAAATGATTTAAAATTACCGTGACCTGTTATTAATTCTACCGCCTGATACGATAAATTAACCCTCATTTCCCTAAAACGTGTAACGCTACCGATAAATTTCCTAGTCCACCTCCCATTTAAGGAATTATCCCACCTACTCTGCCAATCATTATCAAGTTTATCCCTAAACGCTTTTTTAACTACACTAGCCGAAATTACCCAAATCTAATAATCAAGCTATCTCCCCTAGATACCGCCTCTTTCGCTAATTGATCCGCCCTCTCATTACCGATTGTACCTACATGAGCCCTAGTCCAAAAAAGTTTTATACCTCCCTCGCGCAACATATCCCAAGTATCTTTTTATGAATAGAATACAGATGAGTGGCGTTTGTTCATTGACTCTTCCAAATTAATCTTGAAAGCGGTACTATTCCACAATGGAAATAAGTTCCTCTCTATTCCTTTGGCTCATGCAAGCGATTTAACTATACAGAGTGTTCCGAATGATTAGCCTTATAGTAGTAACTTTGGCATATTACTGCCGGTTTTTTGAAATGAGTGTGAATATTTTTGAAAAACTATCAGAAATAGCCTGTACATATTTGCTCGTCCAGGTATAATTTCTTAAGTTTAAGCATTATTGGTATGATCGGTTTGTTAATCTAGTCGTTAATCCTCCATTAAGTAACGGCTGACTTTGATGATTCATAAATATTACATTAAAATGTTCATTGCATAAGTATTGATGACAGCTGATTAACTACAACAATTCTGTTGCACTTTACAAATGCTTTAAAATTAAATTTATGTTTTTTGTGTGATATTACTATGCATGAAATCACCTGTACATATTTGTTACTTTGATACTACTGTGAGATTGTTTTTTTTTTCAAATATATATAGAATTCGATCGAGATATAATATCCACTCTATGTTACCAATCAATTATATTGTTATCGTTCAGTCGAAAAATATAAACAATTAGCGTTAATTCTCCATAGTAAGGATGCAATCAAAAACAATATTTTTAGCGTTATGTATCGCCGGTCTCTCATGCGATTCGCTACTTAATAAAAGACGGTCGTGACGTAGCTCCCGCCGTAATTCGGGTAGATTAAAAAAAATTATCACACTAAATGCGCTGATAAATGTACGACCTAGGACAATTTTATTTGTATTGCGAGAGGCCCGGCGTTGGGTGCCGTTGCCAATTTTAAAAAAGAAAATACTTTTATTTACGCAGCAAAATATAATCAGAATAATCCAATTTTTTTTAGAAGCTGAGGCTGTTGCTGGGTGATAACCTGAGGTTGCAATGAAGAAACTGTGTTACACAAATTACATACACGCATTGATCTTTAACGTTATTTATTAACAAAAATTATTGTCGCAAATTATGCAATGTATTCCTCGTAAACGAAGTTATCTTTTTGTAGATGATACAAGAAAATATGATAAAATGCCAGAAGTAAAACCTATATATTATATACACATTTATATTATTATAAACTTGAAGTCTATTGCTTATTTAGATAAAGTTTATACTATCTCATTCTGTGATTTTAAAATCAATTGCTTGATTGACTTTTTGATTGATTTGACTGAATATAACTCTCTGGATTTGGACGGCTGAATGAATCATTTCGCCCAATATGGCTTTCAAATTTCTCCCGTTGTAGATGTTATCCTAGAATCCATCAAACAAATTCAGTTCCTTAAGGTAACTTAAAGTCCCTAGATCTACCAGACCATCTATTATTTACTTCATTACCATGACGGTAGAATAGTGGCATGATGACATGCTTCATTATCTTCTGGTCTTCTGGTCTTCCAGATGCAAACCACATTCTGCCTTAAACAGTTATTACCTGCAAAACCAAAAAAAAAAATAACTATTTTGACGCGTTTCCTTGATTCTGACATGATTTGTTATTATTATAATAATTCTTTATTATTATTTAGTTAAATTTCCTCTTTCGCACGTACTAATTGCTTATTACATTACCGTGTTTTCTGTTTATCCAGATATTGGTTCTCCATTTTTCTCTTTCATGGTAATAGCAAATCAGTGGCAGATTCTGATCCTTGAAATAGCCGTTTTTTAGCTTTTAGCAACGGTGTCTGCTTCTGCATTTCAGTGAATGAGTTAACAGCCAGATTAGGGATTGATTATTAGCTGTTTGTAATGTCAGCTATTTACTTCCAAACTGTTTGTTATTATACATATATTGGTTAGGCACTTCACACCATTTTTTCTGTTGTTGTCCTAGGATCTGTCTAAAATGGAATCTCCGAATACACTGCACTTCATACTATAAGATGACAGAAGAAACACATCTAAGTCATTCTTAATCAACCAGAAGAAGTTTCGAAAGAAGCCCAGCTTTTTGGAAAAATCATTTGACAATTTATGCCAAAAAAATATTAGGCTCTCACAAAACTCGTAGTGGTACTATAATCTTTAACTCCAGCATAATTCCTTCAATGCAATCGGCTTTGCTTAGGTATAATTAGCTATGGTTTTTATCTGCATTATTGAAACCATCGTCATAATTTCTATGCCAAGAAAGAATGACTCCTTTGATAATGTTAATTATTTCCATATATCCTTCTGAACTCAATATTTCACCTTTGTTGAAAATTATCAAATGAAGACACGAGTGGATGAAGGTGTAATGTTACAAAATCAAACATTTTCAGAAATTAAGTTTTTTTATGTAATTTTTCTCAAAAAGTAATGTAACATAACCCCTTCATACATTCACAAGACTCGAGTGTTCTTGAATTTCTGGAATTTTCGATTGTGCTATGTGCAGAATGGGTACAAAACACTTTGATTCATGCAAAAGAGTTTTTAAAATGCGACATAGCACCTTCATCCACTCGTATCTTCAAATCTTCAAGCAATGTTGGCTTCCGATCTTTAGAACTCATCTAATTAATACATACACTTCCATGGTTTGCAATCGTGTTTGGATAGGGTTTGTCAGTGGAATAATGTTAACAAACTAGATCTGAATGTGACCAAGTGCAACGTCATATCCTTTACGCGTAAACATTCTCCGATTAGCTATGTTTACACAATTGCTAAAACTGAACTTAAGTGCTTCCAGTATATCAGGGATTTAGGCGTGTTCGCTGATTGTTGCTTACGGTTTCATCTCGATATTAGTCAAATTGTTTCGGGCGCAAATAAAATGCTAGGATTTATTTGCGAACGTGTTCCATATGTTTTATATAATTCATTAGCCTGACCAAAGCTTGAGTGTGGAACGCGTTTGATAAGGTATATGTTGCTTCCCTGGAAAATGCCTAAAATATATGGCCTATAAAACCATATATAGTTTGATTTTTTGGTTCCGAGACGATCTGCTAGGCTTGCTCCTACGTTTCGAACACCTTTTTGTAATAGTTATGTTAATAATTATGCCAGGTAGTGTAATATTTTTAATTGCCATGTTAAAGAGTTGCAGCAGGCTTACTTACATAATTTTAGATAGGTTTAGTTATAGGGATTTGATATTGTGAATCACTTTTCCACGTTATATTTGCTGTTATACCTTGTACCTTGTTAAGATTTTTTTTTTAAATCTATTTTAAATCTATTTAAAATTTGGTTATGATTTATTAATGTTAAGAACCTACTCCACTTTGGTCCTTATGGTGTTACGATTGTTTCAGAATTATGACTATGCCTTATTAGCTCATCTGATTGTTGCTGTGAAGTTCATACTGCATACAATTGCATAGACACTCATCAAAGATTTATACTATAACACCAACTCATTCATGATGTTATTTGTGACATCGATTGTACCTTCAAGGCAATGGTAGAGAAATAAACACTAACTCGAATTTAGAACCATTTTCAAGACGCTATTGTAGATTGTTAAGAATCTAAAGATAGATCCCGCAATGAACTAAAATTACTTTGCAATATCAAAATTAATCACGAAGATCCTCACATTAGTATAGATATAGTACTATAGTTCGGGATTTGTTATTGTAATTCCTATCTCCAAACTTTTATAACGAAGTATGTTTTCTGTTGTTGCATAGGTCTATTGTGTTCTGTGTTAATTAAATTGGTGTACGGAAAATGTCGGAACCATCAAAGCATAATCAAAATGATTTCCAAAAGAATGATAACGTTTTTGATGCTAAACGCGATGTTCAAATTAAGCTGCAAGGTACAAAATCTACCTGATATTCTTGACAATTTTGTCCTATTATCGAACATGATATCAGAATGTGCTTCAATTGAAATCAATCACATAGTAAATTCAATAGGTATTCATTATCATCAAAATGGTTAGAATAAATAATATTGTTATTATCTCAAATCATTTTGAATAAATAACAATAAAGGTTAGCGAATTCATGCATGGCACACATGTTTGATAAGGCTAAAAAAGTGTGTATTTTTTCTATTAATAAGATTTAAAATTTATTCTAGAAAGGAATAATACACTGTTGCTTGCTAATTTACAACATTCATTTTCGTACACGTCAATAAATACACGTATATACATAAAAAACATTTATTTTTACATTAACTAATCAATTTGTGACCAAGGTAATTGTCATATGATTAGATTACCTTATCATAAACACTGCTGATATTCTTCGTAATTTTTGCAGATATTTTTGTATTTTTTCTAAAATAATAATTTTACACACAGTTGAGAGTGACATAATGCCAAAAATACTTTATTAAATACTTATCAAACTATCCAATTAATTAACCTCAGTAGTGTATTGTTTAAAGTATCCAATTAAATTGTTTATAATACGCTTAGCGACTGCATCATTTTTAGGTAATCTAGTTTTGTGGTAAATGTAATATTCAGATGTGGTGCAACGATTAAAAACATATAGATTGATAATGTTATAAAATCTAAATTAATTAATCCATGTTTGAGCAAGATTACATGCTTAATTCGCTTTATAAATTATGCAGATGGAATAAATGGTTCATGAAACTAAATGCAATAACGCGTAGTAGAACATACTGCTATAGACTGGCACCCCGGGTTTCGGAAATTCAAATGTGTATTTTTATTTATTCCTTATCAGCCTTGTCAAAACTATGATAGAGTTTCCGCTGTTCTAAATTTTATTAAGAATATTTATTTAATTGTTTGTTTCATTTCTTTTGGCCAGTTGTGTATATTTAAAATCATTTATTTGTACATTTTGCGTACTCCCGTATTGTTTAGTTATTTGTTAGGGTTTTTCTTAGAGTTGCGCTCTGTGTTGAACGCACGATTTGTAAATTTCATATATATGCGGGAGGCCTTGAAAAGGGAAGCAGTTCGTTGAAAGTTGCCCGTAAGTAGAGAAAGTTGTTGATGATGTAGGTAGAAAAAGGGAAAATAATATTAATATAAGCAGAGAAAAGGAAAATGAAAATGATGAAATGAGAGAAAAAAGGGATAGTTTTAAGAAGGTTATACAGAGTTGCGGAAAAGTTGTTGAAAGTGATGATGTACAAGGTGTAGTTTTATCTGAAGAGGATAAGGAGGTTAAAGTTATTGAAGAGTCTGAATAGTGACGGGAGGTTGTAGTTGTAAAATTTTGAGATCTTTCATTTTAGCCCTTTTTACAATTTGTCATTTGTTTCGTTTTAATTTTATTTTTAATCAGTATTCAGACTTCTCTTCTTATTTTGTGCACAATTTAAGTAAGTTTTTGTTTATTTATATTCGTTTTAGAAGAAAGCGCGTGTAGAGTTTAAATTTTCCGTTTTTTTTTGTAGTTATCAATTTAATTTTAATTTTATCACCTCGGGGAAGGTGAAGTGAAGCTGAGAGCTTGTTTTTTATTTCATTTTTAATTTTGCTTGTTACTCCACGTTATTTGAATTAAATTTTTAGTTTGCTTTGAATTATTGAAACCACGTGGATTTTATATTTTTTTTTATTGAAATTCCTTCTAGAACGAATTCACCATTTTGTTTGCTGAAGGATTTGAATTGTCCTTCTTAAATTTTAGTTTCACAAAGGGGTTATTTTAATCCGACACCTTCTGTGTCACGGTTTTTTCCCCTATTGTTGTAATCAAATGTTTTTTTTTTTTTTTTTTTTTTTCAATAAACTTAATGAATATTAATATCACCTTAATTAGTTCTTTTATTTCTAAATCTGCTATTTCAATTTTTGGGGATTTTAAAGAAAGTAAATTTATCAAAAGCCCACTTTTAATTTTTAAAGAAATTTCCCTGAGTTTTGAGAATCTCTAAAAGAATTTGAATTCATTTTTGCTGAGCTAGCTAAATTAATTTTGTCATTTTTAATTTCCCTTTACTTATATGCTTGGACCATCAGTTCACAGCAATACGTATGTAGCAAGAGATTTTATTTGCATTACAAATACAAGGATAGTCGAATATATTTCTACAATTATAATGCACACATTTCAATATGCATACCATGAATAGGGTTTAGGACCATTAAATATGATTTAGTAGAGATTATGTAATTATCTAAATAGAGATAGTGGAAAAAAATATAACGTCTGAATAATTGGTATCATCACCTGCTAATAAACCACTATAATTAGACGGTCTGTCTGCACTTAATCTACGTTAATCACTTTGTAATAGTGTTAAATATGTGCAGGGTCTAGTTAAATATAGAATTACAACAGCAATAAGCCCGTGTGTACTGCAGTAAGCCCATAAAATATTGATCTCGAGATCTCCTTGAAATGTCATCTTATTTAGTCATAAGCACAGTCATCCACATTTCTAAGAATCGCAGATATTTTGTTACGAATTTAAAATTTGGTGATAATACATATCCGCTACAAGTGGTGATAACAAATACACATGTTTCTAATAAACAGTTGTATTATACGTGTATCTTTTCCGCTATATTTAAACAATTTTCTTGTTAGCAGGTATACATCGCGATTGTGTTTTATACAATACCGTTTGTGAGATGCAAATATGGTCATTTGAAATCATATGAACCTCACTCAAAAAAGAATATGATACAATTGATAGAGAATTTTTTTATAAATAGCAAATTAATTTGCCATCTGCTGTTGTGGTTGTTTCTCATTGCGCTATGTGTGGGGTTTGTGTGCCGTTGGGTGACCATACTTGTCTCTCGTATACGGTATATACACAAATTTAAAGTATTTTGAGCTCTTTCAAAGTGTAGCTAGAAAAGGTAGACAGCGATCCTTTTAGGCATAATGCCTTTACTTACTGATGTTTTTATTTAAATGTAATAGTACAAAGCTTCTGGATATGAATTTAGGAGATAAAATAAGGAAGCAAACATTGGTACTGAAACGTTTTCCAGCAAAGATACTGAGGATTTTTTTAAAATGGTTTATTTGCGTCATAATTACATGGTGAAAATGCATGCCAACGTAGTCAATTCGTTTCATGCTGTTGAGTTCCATGTAAAATAGTAATTTTATCACTACGCCGAACTATTTCAACTTTACGTGTTCATGGGTCGAGTAGTGAGTGAGTTTATTTAGTTCTTATCGTTTCAGTCGGCCAATTGAATTCCTGATCAAAAATTCAAAATTTCTACGGGCTGCAACGGTATGTGTATTTACATAGTGCTAATGAAAATTTTATTTATCTTGTGCTATCTATGTCCTACGCTAAGAACAATCAGGGAATGAGGCAAGCTAAATCTTTTCCAGGAATACTTCTAGGCCATTGTAGATTGAAAGAACGTCTGAGTAAGCTTGGATTAGCAAAGGAATCTGAACTAGAAGAATTGAGATTTTGTGAGGAACTGGATGAAACACCTATCCATATCCTCCCAAATTGTGTAGCACTGAGCAACTCAAGGGCGTTCCACTTAGGAGCATGTGAAATCGAAGAGAAAGACTTATCTAACTTGAGGCCTTCTCATACCTAGGATAGGATACAGGATGGAAGGCCACAACAGCAAGGATAGGGAATATAACAGATCTCTTAGGTCGCAGTGTAACCATCCAGCATTGTTTATTAAGATATTTTTTTATTGTTTTGGTCTCCCAAAATTATATCCAGAAATTTTGTGCTGTTGCATCTTGCATCCTGTATCAGTTAATACAGTTTGTTTTACAGATTTAGAATTTATTGTTACATTCTTCTGAGAACTTATAACCAGAAGAGGTTTACAGAATGCATCAACCTGAGTAAGAATAATGTTCACATATTAACAGGAATACTTTCAGGCCATTGTAGACTGAAAGGACACCTGAGTAAACTTGGATTGGAAAAGGAATCTGAATGTAGATTTTGTGGGGAACAGGATGAAACACCCATCCACCTCCTCTCAAGCTGCGTAGCATCTGCAACTCGAGGACATTGCACCTGGGAGCATGTGAAATAGAAGAGGGAGTCTTACCTAGACTGGAGCCCTCTGACATCCAACACTTTTTGAAAGGAATAGGATTGGAAGGCCAGCTGTAAAGCAGCAAGAATAGGGGACACAACAGATCTTTTAGGTCGCAGTGTAACATCACCCTTCTATTTACATACATACATACATCCTGAGAGAAATTAGAAGTCGTGAAATTCTTAAAATACCAAATCATTTTCCTTTTTTGCTTTTTGAAGAATATTGTCATGTTTATATGAAAGGTTTAATATCTAAATAATACATTATCTAAAACAATACGGCATTACTGATTATATTAAAATGAGGTTTTCTGAAAAACGAGAACAATTTTATCAGATAATTAGCGTTGCATTTGAAATATATATTATCAAATAGAACTAGAAAGTAGAATTACGAATATTTTGATAAAGAAAGTATAATTACATCCATTTTTTTCTGGTGTCTAGCAAAAATATTAACATAAGTACGATTTTCATTGTGCAACTTGTAATTTTTTGTTCTTATAATCATTAATCTAAAACTGCCATGCCTATTAGGTATTTGTCATCCTGTATAATATACTTTGAAGAAGTGCCAATATGATGCAATGCTTGAACATTTTGAAATATACTCATCTCGTTTTTCATGGTATACAGAGTGTTTCACTTTCCATTACCTTCAGATATCTCCTTTAGTCTCTCAAAGAAAATACTATATATTCAGGAAGCCAGAAAACAGTTTCTGTCACATCCTTCTAGTGCGCATACCATATCAATTAATTAACTTATTTTTATTCTTCCAAAGATATTATTTATTATTTAGCAAACAAAAAATATAGCGTAGAATGCACGTATGTATATACCTAATGTATGTAAGCGTTTTTTTTATTTATTTGTGCCTATATCAACATGTGCGGTGTTGGTACATTTACAGGTTTATAAACCGTGCATAATTATTGTGACACGAATTGAGAAATTGTCTCGTAATCGATGTAAATGTATGACATAACTTATGAATTTGTTCGCCACGCTCCATTTATCAATAGGTCCGCTCCGATTTTAGATTCAAAACGGCTGGCGTTAGTATCAACTTCTACTTCAACAAACAGGTAATGGGTTAGAATTTGAAAATTGCGTGCTGGCTATATTATTTAGGTTATTATCGTAAATGCAAATGCCGAATTGATATGTATTTCAAAACAAGATCAGTCTTAATATGTTGTCGTATTTCGTGTAATTAATAATTAAAATTATGTTCTTATACCGTCAAAAATGTATTCTTCAACTTTCAATTTTTGCAAAAAAAAAACGTTTTTGATTTGAAATTTTTTTTCTAGGCCGCAATTCTGCCATATTTAATTCTCTATTATCGCAGAAGAACTGTTCTAGTCATAAAAAAAGATACAGTATACAAATAGTGTCTGCAGAATAACAACTGATAACACTTTTGTCGTAACATTTAACATTGCACATGCAACGTGCTTATTGAAAATACATATCTACTGTTCCCACATATTTATCCACAGCGATTTCAAATTACAGAAAACCATGCAACGGAAGTATAGGCACGCATCTCTAATTTGATACTTGGGTGCATGTGTTTGGACACATGCATATTCGATCACTTCGTGCTACACCAGATTTTATTAATTTGAGACAATTATTTCGGGAATACGTAGGCTCGCATTATGAACCGAAGACCGAATTCTATGTATCTACAGTCCTTGTGATATATTTATGCACGCGCTTGGTTTGACAAACAAATTATAAGAAAAAGGAGCATGCGCTGACGAGCACAATATTTTTGAAATCTTGCGCTAGGGTACTTATGTATATTATAAACTGGAATTAGATTTGCATCCGTTTTTATGAGACAGTAAAACTAAAATCAATACTAGTAGCAACTGGAAAGGTCATGATTTTATTAATTGCATGTTAATTAATTACCAGCTCGTGCAGTTTATCGTTCATAACGGTGTTTCGTGGCATTTGTAGTTATGGATTGTAAATTTGCTATTATTAATCAAAACAAATTCCAGGTAGCTTGTTTTTATTATAATTATACTAAAATCCAGTCACTCAGCTTTGAAGATCAGCGGGCCACTATTCTGGTTTAGTATCGTTTGCTTATAACTGCTTTTGAAAACGTTACATAGACGGATATACCTATAAATAGTTTATTACATTGTTTATATACAAATGGGGTTCGTCAGAATATGACTTACAGAACATACATACTGTCATGATACATACTGCTGTAGATGAAGTACCTCGAACGAAATTTTAAATCAGTTTAAAAAAAAATAATAAAGAAGTGTTTTTTTTTTACAAATACAGTGTGTTAAAAAAAGGTTGTCGGATATTTTACCCAATTATAGTACTGGTGGAAATAAACAAAAAAGTGTTAGTCAACATGGGTCCGCAATTCAACTGTTTTTGACATATAGTCGATTGCATATTTTAAAATAAAAAAAAACATTTTTCGGTTTTGAGAATAGTTCCCTTTGTCAAACAATTGATTGTGACTTAAAATTAGTTCTGTCAGACATCTGTCATCAGATTATTTATCATTTGCGTCAATTTTTTTTGTTCTCAAATTATGCATAAGTACACAAATGCAGAAATGGCCGATATGCATTTTATGTACGGTCGAGCGAATGGTAATGCCACTGAAGCACGGCGTATGTATGCCGAAGAATTTCCAAATCGGTTGTTACCGAGTGATAAGGTTTTCTCAAGACTTCATATCCGGCTGTCCGAAACTGGTTCATTTAAAATTAATGGTGGTTCTGGTAGACCTAGATCAGTTTCTTCTCCCGCAGTAGAATTAAATATTTTGAGACGGGTAGAAGACAACCCAAATATTAGCACCCGAAGACTTGCCGCAGAACTGAACGTCAGTCATCCTCTCATTTGGAGAATTCTGCGGGAACAGCAGCTCTATCCCTACCACATTCAATGCATGCAAGTTCTTGCTCCTCTCGATTATGATGCACGTAGGGTTTTTTGTCACTGGGTTTTACGAAAGCTGGCAGAAACTCGTAATTTTGCGACTCAGATTTTATTTAGTGACGAGGCTGGGTTTACAAGAGACGGAATATTCAATTTTCATAACAATCGCGTCTGGGCAGATGAAAATCCCCATGCTGTTGTTGAACTGCATCACCAAAACCGTTTTTCGCTAAATGTTTGGCTTGCTATTTTTGGAGACTGTTTAATTGGTCCAGTATTTCTCCCTAATCGTTTAACGGGACAAGTATACTTGGATTTTTTAAGAAATGAATTACCCGTTTTGTTGAAAGACGTGCCACTTTTTAACAGATTAAATACGAGATTTATGCACGATGGAGCTCCTGCGCATTTTTCCATCGTAGTTAGAAATTTCTTAAATCAAGATTACAACGAGAGATGGATAGGACGGGGTGGACCAACTGCATGGCCTCCTAGGACCTGACACCTCTAGACTTCTATGTTTGGGGGCATCTAAAACAATTAATGTACGCACGATCTGTAAACAATTTGGAAGAACTCAGGCAACGAATCGTAAATTGTTGCGAGGAAATTCGGAGGGCTCCAGGAATTTTCGAAAGATTGCGTCGATCTTTCATAAGAAGGTGTGAAGCGTGCTTAGAAATGAACGGTGGACATGTAGTACAATTTCTTTAGTTTTACTTTAAATAAACATTTGTTTAATTTACATTGCGATCAGAATTTCTTTGAACATTTTTATCCTACTAAAACAATATGCAATCGACTATATGTCAAAAACAGTTGAATTGCGAACCCATATTGACTAAGACTTTTTTGTTTATTTCCACCAGTACTACAATTGGGTAAAATATCCGACAACCTTTTTTTTAGCACACTGTATATTGTGTCATTTCTTTTTTTTAAATTTAAATTTAAGATATTTATAAATTAACACTAAATATTTAGATGATTACAGACATGATGATTGTATTAATTATATCAATTTTTTCTCATCTACAATTCTTTGAAAAGTACAAAATAACCGAAAAAAAAACTGTGATTTCTAATGTTCTTATACCTAAAACTAAAATATATAATTAAATTTAATACAGACCTGCATTAATTATACATCTAAAATACACGAGTGTGGACATCGAGCACTGGCTTAAAACCAGCAACAAATTAATAGATTAATATATTAAAATTTTTAAATTCCAAGCAAACGAAAACAACATATGAGTCGCCTCGATATCTATACCACACTGGCTCTCTCGCTCGCACGTACGAAGCAGAAAGCTAGAAAACAAACAAAGAACCTGCAAATAAATCCATTCCAAACGGAAAAATATAGAAATAGTGAAATAAATAATATAATATTATACACAGTCACGAAAATTCTGTTAAAACTTAAAGTATAAAGAAATTCACCGTTATCCTAAAATATTAAAACAACTTTCAAATGAAAAATAACATTCAATTATGAAATTTATTCAGATAATTGTTTTTTAAATAAATAAACTACAGCAATACGCAAGATAAATCACCAACAATAGTAGATGATTTTATTATTTTATGTACACTCCTATTTGTAAATCCAGTATATATTGGGTGTTAATCAATTTGCACCGCAGTCGTGATAATTAGATGTATAAGTTTATTGTCTGATAATTGTATGGTTTCAAAGCAGTCCCCTAGGTTTCGACACTATTTCAAAGGGGTGAAGACTCAATGTAGTTCACATTAAATAAATGAGTTGGGGTCCGTGGAGATAAGGTAGTTGTTGATAAAAACCTTCTTTGACATCTGTTTTATTTTTCGTCAAGTTAAATCAATCAAATCATATTTCTGTAATATATCCGCCAAGATTTTACAGCATTATAAATTTGCTGTATTAAGAAAGCTTGGTACTTTTACTATTGTAGAATCGCACATATCTCTGGTGTCTTGAGTATAATAATACACTTTGGATGCTTTGAAGAAGATTTTTTCCTGGATTTCCTGATACAGGCGCTGTGCTCCTGATACGGAATCTTTTCTGCAACGTCTTTGTTTTGTCTTTAAAATGTTCCTTGCGCCTCCATCCAGAAACACTCATTTTGCAGTATCAAAGCGGGGCCAGCTAGGCAGGCAAAAATGTACTAAAGGTTGTCCATACTAAATTCCACCTGACAGACGTGTAATAAATTGTTACTGTAACTGTTCAACCATGCTAAGGTGAACTGGTGTCTTCATTGTACTTATTATTGATAAATAGGTGTTTGTGGTGACAATGCGGATCGGACCCAAAAGACAGTATGAGAAATATTAACATTCTTGTTTTTATTCAATGGTGTTACAAGGAATTTCAATACTTATTAAGACTTAATCTTAATTGCAAAACATTGAAACTGCTGGTTCTACTCATGATATAGTAAAATAACCCAGCATTTGACCACCACGATAATCAAAAGTTTTCGTAAGGCAGGATTTAAACACGGTATCCTGAAAAATTATATAATGCTAGGAAAGAAATCGGATCTAGAGGACGACATACCACTTTGCATGCTTGTAGACATTTACAAGAAAGAGGATCCATTTATATAGAATGAATAAACAAAATTTTAAGAAATATTTCAATATCGCTGATGATCTGACGGTAGCACGTCCAAATTTAAATGAATTTTGTTCACTATCCAAAAATCTAACCAAAGTACGATGTGTTTTGACAAATTTGAAATTGAACCTCATGAATCAGAGAATGCCGTATCTAAGATAATTGCAATGGACTTGACCAAAATCCTTAAAATATTTAGAGTTCTTCCAAAACTTTCGAAATTTTTACAGCATGAAATTCAGTTTTGAAGATGCTATCGTTAAAAAGAATATTGTTCAAACAACAATGGATCGATATCTTTTAAAGAAGTATTAATATTTGAATCTAAAACTTAATTTGACCTTTGTCTGTATTCTCCTGTTTAGAGCAAAAGAAATATGTGCATACATATATAGGTTTATTTCTTGTCCTTTTGTTAATTAAAAACAAAAAATTAAATTAAACTATTAAACACTTTATTTTTTCTTGATTATCACTATTTTTGAAAATATATTTTATCCAATTTTCTGAACACTAGAAAGAAAATTACAGAAAAAGATTTATTTTCGGAAACGTCAAAATACGAAGGTATGTAACATGTGTTCCAACTTGTATTGTCAAAATTTCTTTTCTATTTTCAATTCAAAATTAAGATTTGTCGGCCCAAAAAACATTGTGTATCACACGGCCAGAAACTCTTTTGCGAGTATTCGTACTACAAACCGTACTCATACTCGCAAAACTGTAGTTTCTGGCCTAGTGATACAAATAACTATTAATGTATTATTAAATAATAAGTTGTGCATTTTTGATATTCATACTATATCTGTTAATATAAACGCATTTAATACATTAAATGATTAAAATTAAACTATAAACTAAATAGTTAACAAAGTAAAAGTGGCTGTACCTATATAATTTTTGCTAACTTAAAGCTATTTGGCGCAACTGTGCTGCGTGGTAAACATTCTACATGAGCTCGCAAAATAAGAAAAAAAGAAGTCCCAAGTTGGCCACCAAAAGAAAAAGAAGAATGAAATCGTTCGCTTATGGGAGTCAAGTACATGGTAATGCTTCAGTAACGCCTATATACCAATATATTCACCGCATTACATTGAACGTAGAGATTTTAATCAAAACGCTGTATTTAACCCCGAATTATCGAAGCATGAACTATTAAAAAATATTTATGTTAAGACCACTCCCCGTTACGCGGTTATAGCAATCGGTCGCCCTGCGTTCGCTCGTTCGGCACCAAGATTTATTATATTATTAACTACGGGGCGATCGTTTCTTGTCTCAGATATACAGAGCATTTCAATTGAAATGAGCCACTTCAAACAACTCTTTACCTGCTGTGATTTATATAAAATTCCGAAACCTCTCAACTGTCTTATCAAGGGGGACAACTTTTAAAGATTTAAAATCATTCTTAGGGCCGCAGCAATCCCCACTCTTAAAAGTTCAATAGGGAAGATGGGTCTTGTCGCCACTTATTCGAAAGGTCTTTTAATTCAGGAGGTTCCTCACAGAAGCGACCGGTTTCGTCCTAGTCGAACATCATCAGGTCAGAATTTTAAAACATTTTAAGAATAGTCTTTTGATTCTCTTTTTTTTTTTAATTAGTAATAGATTAGCACTATCGCTAGTATCTACGTTGGCAATCATACAAATTTATGTCAATTATAAAAGTCACATACACATATGTGGTAGAAGCGTTCCTCGAGAAAGTAATCCCTAACGGATGCTTTAAATTTATTTAAATGTGGCATTTCTCGTATATCTAATGGAAGAGAGTTGAAAATTTTTATGGAATTGTATATTGGAGAATGCTTATACAACTGAGTCTTATGCATAGGTATTCTCTAATCATCCTGCCCCCTAGTAGGATATGACCTGTTGTAGTAACTGTTGCCCAAGAAAGAGGAATGATTCATTTTAGTATAAACAGCGCGTTTATACATATAAAGTGAGGGCAAAGATAACATTTTGTTTGCAATGAAGTACTGTTTACGTGAATGTCTGCGCCGTAATCCAAACAGTTAACGTATGATTTTTTTTGCAATATAAAAAAAACCCGGTTCGAATGTTTTGAGCAACCCCACACAATCAGCCAGAATCTCATACGCGACTAGATACACGCACGGTAGAAAATAATTAGCATATACGATCCACATTCTGTTCCAAAAACTCGTATAGCCTATAACAAAGATCCGAGCTTTTTAACCAAATTTGTTATATATGGTTCCCATGAAAAAAATTCCTCTAATACACAACCTAGAAAATTAGCAGTTTTGTTCTACGGTATAGACGTCTCAGACAATCTCACTAGTAAAGACCTGTTCGAATTTCCTGTTGAATTAAACTTAAACAAATTTGTCTTTCCTGCATTCAAATCCAACGTATTACTTTTAATCCAGTCTAACATGCCCCTCGCACATTCATTCATTTCATTCATTCATTAAAGTTAGGGTGGGCACTTAATGTCCGGGCACTTGAGCTAGGTGCTCATTGTACCATCCCTATTAATTCTCTTATTTCCACTCGAGCAGCTTGGTGTTCTCTATAAAGCCCAGTATCTTGCCCAGTGGGAACTTGAGAACCTTCGAGGGCTCCAATAGATCCCTCCCGAAATATTTCTGCCTGAGTACCTTCAGCTCCGCACATGTGCAGATTACATGTAAACTCGTTTCCTCCTGTAGTTCGCATCTTCTACACCACGATTCGCTTACCCGGCCTGTGTTGTATAAATGCTTTTTCATGGGACAGTGTCCAGTTACCAACCCAGTAATGGTTTTAACTTCTTTCTTACTGCACCTAAGTAGGTTATCAGAGAAACTAGCATCCCCATCCCCTATCAGCGTTTTGGTATGGAGTTGACCTTCAGTCAACCTCCATTTCTTTGCACTTTCTTTATCTAACCAGGCCCAGATCTCCCTTCTTGCGAAATCCTTAATAATGCCACACACGGGCTCTGGATCCATGAAGTGTCTCTTAGAGCCCTCCTTGGCTGGTTCATCGGCTATTACATTGCCCTTTATACCCTCATGTCCCGGCACCGAAATCAGAGACACCGTGTAGTCTCGTGCCAGTGCATTGAGGGATTGTTTGTAGTCTCTAACTAGTTTTGACCTAGTTACGGGGTTCGAGACTGCCTTAATGACTGCCTGGCTGTCAGTCATTATATTAATTTTCCTCCTCATGTAGCCTTCTTTTGCAATCATTTCCGCACAGGCTGCAAGAGCGGATA
Organism: Protaetia brevitarsis; assembly: GCA_004143645.1. NCBI lineage: Eukaryota > Metazoa > Arthropoda > Insecta > Coleoptera > Scarabaeidae > Protaetia > Protaetia brevitarsis. The sequence goes on from RXPK01001808.1 coordinate 26,578, forward strand.
CCTCTGCCTGAAAGACCGTTGTATGTTTCCCTCCTGTGCCCTGGCTGGATTTGGATCCATCCGTGAACCACTTATCACTAGCAGTGATCTCACTGCGTGCCTGGTCTCTGTTCGGTATGGAGATTTTCACCTTTTCAGTGAAGATAATTTCGGGTGCCATGCTGTTCGTGGGCATTTGCAGCAATGGCCCGTCCAGCATCGTACCCGTAGTATAAGTTGGGATGCCACAGGTTGTTGGCTTTCAGTCTAAGCATCGCATTCATTGCCTCCGCTCCCACATAAAGCTCCAGCGTGGGGAGGCCCACAATGGTCTCCAAAGAGGCGGTCCCTGTGCTGTTAATTGCACCAGTGGTACCCGGCAACCCCTCGCACAATTTGTTCCCTCACACGATAACCATTTCAGCTTTTCGGAAGTTATTATTGCAGATGTATCATCTGCATATTGACAAATGTTTAATGCATGAATTTACCTAAAACAGAACCCTGAGCAGTACCAATTGACGCAGTTACCGGTCTAGAGAAGGCCGAACTGTCATCACATGTCAATCCCACCACTTGTACACGATTGCACAGATATGTTACCCCTGATACCACAATCATGCAACTTCTCCAATAACAATGTGTGATCCACTAAATCGAAGGCGTGAGATAAATCAAACATCAATGCTCCCACCACACGCCTCCCATCCAGTTCATTGTATATCATTGGCGATCATTTCATAGGACTCCTATTCATTGACGGGACTTTAAATTGTCAAATCTATTTGAACATGCTAGACGATACAATTAACCTTTTGATCACAGAAAAATTGGAGCAAAAACAAGAATTGTTGGTGAAGGAGATAGTATTTCAGCCAGATGGAGCGCTTTCACATTATGCTATCGGAGTACGACAATTTCTCGTAGGAGACATATAGAATGGTCTGCAAAATCCTGGGACCTTACACTACTTGATTTTTTTCTCTGGGGGCGTCTTGAGTCTAGGATGTATGCTACGCTTTCAGCTTCCTTACAAGAGTTACGCCAAAGAATTGTTGAAGAATGCCAACGAATAACTCAACAGGAATCTTGCAAAATATCAGGAGAGCATTTGAAGCAAAATTTGACTATTGTATGGAGATTAATGGTCATCATTTTGGATATTTGATAAAGTAAAGTCAAAACCATTTCATTTTAATCGTATTTTATTACAAAGGTGGAAGAAAATTAGTCACTTTTTGCTTACTGATGAAAAAAATGACATTTTGATATTTGTTAGTAAAGAGAATTAAAAGACCTTTCGACTGAGTGGTGACAAGAACCATCATCTCTATTTAAATTTTAAGGGTGGGGGCTGCTGCGCAACTAGGCATGATTTTAAATCGTCAAGGCCGTCATTAAAAGTTTTCTCTCTTGATGTGACAATTGACAGATTTTATACAAATCACAGCAAGTAAACAGTTATTTAAGGTGGCTCATTTCAATTGAAATGCCCTGTATACGTTGTTCGTACGTCGCATTTCGTGTTCGCTGCTTGTTGTCGCCTTTGCGATACCTTTCAAGGGCTCGCTTTTTATGTATACATGAACTTACTGGCGGCGTGCGGACGTACTGTCTGTGACCGCTGCGGTCGAGTTTCTGAAAACGGAAATTCGTACACACCTACCTGAACCTACCTAATCAAGTAGGATGCGTGTCTCGACCCTTTACATCATGTTTATACATACATTTATAGCCTATAGTAGATGGTTTACATGTTAATAGCCACACATGTCAACTTGGAGTAGATTATATTCTAATGGAATTAAGTATTAAACAATTGTAGTTAATTAGATTACTAATCCGCATACAAGTTATTACTTCAATGAGAAATAGGACCGAGCAATGGCGGATCATATAGGACAAACACAGGCGAAATCGTGAAATAGAAGCCTGAATTCCCAAAATATTTTTGCAGAGGGATCTAATCGGTGGAATATATAAACATATTACAACCATCAACCAAATTATGCAAATGAAGTAATGGGTCGTATTAGGAGAATTTAAAAAAATGAAATACTTGGTTAAGTTTCACTAGAACAGGATTTAATTCTCTTACATATATGTTCCGACTTCTCCGTCATAAAAATAAATAAATAAAAGGTTACCTTTCACATTCTATATGAGTGAGCTAATGATTTAATTACCGTGTCTGTAATGGGGATGTTTACGAAGGTTAATTGTGTATTTGTTACGTTTCTATTGGCTATTGTAGCTTTCTTTATTTCAAGCATTTCTAGCATATCGAGCTTTCTTCCTTTATTGTTGTCATGTAATAATTTATAGTTATTAGTATAAAAAATGTATGAGATCCATGCAATGTTCTGCAAATCCTGTGTTTCTGTTATTGTCAAGAATGGCTTCTTTATGTTCACTTAATGCGCTCTTGTATGGACCTGCCTGTTTGTCCGATGTGTATAGTGTCACAATCACTGCAACCTACATTGTAAACACCTGATTTATCACAGCACTTCGTTTTGTCTTTGTTATTGACTAACAATTTCCCTAAATTGACTTTGTTTGTTTGTATAACATTTGAAGCAGGGGTGCAATTAACGGACTGGAAAGATATATGAACCTCCCTCGGAGAGATTAAATCAGGCGTTCCTCAAGGCTCCATTCTGGGGCCTCTCCTCTTTCTAGTTTATGTTAACGCTCTTCCAACGAATGTCGGAGCATGTGAGGTCTGCCTCTACGCGGATGACACGTCATTGCTGGTGCGTGCAGTTAATCCCTTAATGCTGCAGCAAGTGTCTGAGATAGCAGTGCAAAACGCAGAGCGGTGGCTTACCTGGCAAACAACCTGACGTTAAATGTTGATAAAAGAATGATGATAAAAGAAGATGTATTTTCGTTATTATTGTTTGGTATCTGTTATAATATTAAACTAAATTATGAAATATTGAGGTCCTAAAAGAGTAGTTTTAGTGAATAGACCGCATTGCCCAAATAATTTCATACCCTATATGTAGAAATCTATACATTTCATTAATAGCGTTTCTAAACGGCCTTAACCACGATAAAAATTATTTTTGTTGTGATAAGCCGAGTCGAAGTTGAATGTTCCATTATCATTTTGTTTGTACACTCATTCTAAATGTGTATACGAACTAATACACGTATAAATAAACGTATCTACATCACCCCGCTATTATCATACAATTAATATTGATTGTTCTCACGGTCCTCAAAGATAACCTTGTCAAATGAGTATCGTTTCGCGATAGACTGCGTTGCCTATTTAGATATGAATATTGGGCCTCCCAAAGGGAAACAGAATCACGAATTATCGGAAAAAAAATAGTGGTGGCCTCATTTTGCGTCGTTAGTTATTAGATGTTCTTAATTGCAATAATACGAACATTTACAAAGAAAGATTAGATCTCAGTGTTCTATATGACAAAAAATAAACGTCCAAGTTTATGGCAAGCAATGAGCTAATACCAGGTTTTTGCTATGAAAGAGATAGGTATGAGGTACAAAAAAGTACAATACGCATTCATTAGTGATCGGTTTTCACAGCAAAAAACCGTACTTTTGAAATAACCATAATGTTTGCGCTCGATCTTTGAACTAAACTAACTTAAAATATGAATTATTTTCGAATAATAATAAGGAATAAGAATTGTAAATATGTATTTATTTTTTCCGAAACATTAGTTTAGCTGCTTTACTTGCACTTTTATCCGAAATCGTATTACAATTTATTCAAAACATTCAATGAATACGATCAGAAATTTCTGGAAATTATAGAATTTTTCATAAGAAATTTTTGATAAGAAAGTTTAATCTACATAATAGCACGTTATAAATATTATCAAAAGGATTTACAATTTCTAATTTTATTATCGAAAGAAACAGTGTTTATAAGTATCATTGTATTTTATTTATTTCTTAGTTTTTATCTCTCCTTCAGAATTAAATATTTGTAATTGTATGATTTTATTTTGAGGGATATTTTTTGATGTTTTCTCATCATCTAATGGTAACTGAGGGTATCTTCCAATTTCTTTAAAATGTATAATAATTTGTTATATATTTACCTCAAGGGTTAAGGTATTTATAACACTAGTAATGAGTACAATTATTTTTTTTAACTTAAGCATACAAATTTTGCTCATTCCTTTTTGCTTTTTGTCACATATGCCACATTTAACATAGAATCTGGGAAAAAAACTGTTGGCTTTTTGTATTTAATTTTCCCATTTTAGTGTCCTTCAGACTGAAGTCTAATTTTGCTACAAATATAAGCTCCCTATTCAGTTTTCGGTTCCATGTTCTATTTTGTCTGCCACCAAACGTGGTTAACGCCAGTATTTCTGAGTATTTCGGGGGTTCTACTATAAACCAATTTACATTTGATACTCCAGAATCCTTACCTTAATGGTTAGTGTTGACACGATTTACGGCTATATTCTGGCCTCTTGGAATGTCCTTGAATTCAACAGTAGTGGCTTTTCAAAAATTCGTTATGGATGTCTTTGTCTAGGTTACTTATCGTGGAAGATCATTTCTAATACTCTTCCAGTGAAGATTTTCTTCGTCAATTGCATAAATTTGATGCCCCCGCTCAGAACAATCGTATATCGTAATCACAAGTCGATTCTATTGTTTTTATACAAATTTTGCATACTGTTTAATAATTTCTTGTTAACTTTTCTGCGGCTTATTGTCTCCTACAGCAGTACTTTAAATGCCATTGCTAACTACGAGATAGAAAAGAAATATTCCCGTTATGTCTAGGTAAACAAAAGCAATGTATGCTTTAATATAATGTGAATTTCTTCTATTAATTTAATAATTATAGCAAAGCCAAAATTGTGTATGAAAATAAAAAAAGTGATCTGATTTACATATTCAAAACGGACACTTTAATTTTCGAATAAAAGAAAATATGATCTCAAATTTGATAGATAAAGGGGTGGACAAAATTTGGAAAAATATGTTATTGCCTGCAAAAAATTACATATATATAAATACAGGGTCAGGTAAATGTGTGGGAACACCTGAATTTTGGCTAAATTATGGGTTCTATTATAAAATAACATTAAGAAAAGTTTTTGTAGTATTTTTATTCTAGTCTGTAACATACTATAATTCATTCATTCATTCATTCATTCAGGTTAGGGTGGGCACTTGATGTCCGGGCACTTGAGCTTGGTGCTCATTGTACCATCCCCATTGATTCTCTTATTTCCACTCGAGCAGCCTTGTGTTCTCTATAAAGCCCAGTATCTTGCCAGTGGAAACTTGGAGGACCTTCGAGGCTCCAATAGATCTCTCCGAATAATTTCTGCCTGAGTACCTTCAGTTCCTCACATGTGTAGATTACATGTAAACTCGTTTCCTCCTGTAGTTCGCATCTTCTACACCACGGTTCGCTTACACGGCCTGTGTTGTATAGATACTTTTTCAGAGGGCAGTGTCCAGTTACCAACCCAGTAATGGTTTTAACTTCTTTCTTACTGCGCTTGAGTAGGTTATCAGAGAAACTACCATCCCCATCCCCTATCAGCGTTTTGGTATGGAGTTGACCTTCAGTTACTCCATTTCTTTTGTACTTTCTTTATCTAACCAGGTCCAGATCTCCCTTCTTGCGGAATCCTTAGTAATCCCACATACGGGCTCTGGACCCATGAAGTGTCTCTGAGAGCCCTCCTTGGCTAGTTCATCGGCGGTTACGTTGCCCTTTATATCTTCATTCCCGCACCCAAATCAGAGACACCGTGTGTCTCGTGCCAGTGCATTGAGGGATTGTTTGCAGTCCCTAACTTTTGACTTAGTTACAGGGTTTGAGACTGCCTTAATGACAGCCTGGCTGTCAGTCATTATATTAATTTTCCTCCTCATGCAGCCCCCTTTTGCACTCATTTCTGCACAGGCTGCAAGGGCGAATACCTCTGCTTGGAAGACCGTTGTATATTATAATTTCCAACAACTATCATATGTTTCGAGATATGATGTCATCGGTCCTTTTTTTAAATGGATCACCCTACATTTTTTCACAATTTCCAAGAATTACAATGATGGGTATGCGGTTTGAGATATTAAAATAATGCGTTGGCTATTGATAACTTTAGTTCCATTACGATCAATCTTATCTACCATTTCCTGGAAAAAAAACTGCATCCCTCTGCGAGGATCATCTTCATTTAATTCTTTTACTAAATGTACTTTATACGGATGAAACTTATTCTTAGACAAGAAAAAGGGATCAGTAAAGTAATATAAGAACAGTTTTGTTAGTGACGTTTTTGCTTCTTCTTGAAGATTAATAACAACATGCCGTGAATTATTTTTATTTGTAGCAATTTTATGTCGACCAGATTTTGGCCGATTTTTAACACTTCCAGTTTCATTAAGCTTTTGCATCACCCTTGAGACTATGCATCCCCGTAGGGATTGTAGCCACTCCTAAAGGTACTCACTGATTAAGTTAGTGTGGTGAATCACATCACGTTCATTATTAATTTATTTACCATTTCATAACTGTTTTAGCGACATTCACAATCCTCTTCCATTCTTCTCTGTCTTCAATTTTTCTTTGCCAGTCCTAGTCTCCTACTATTTTCGAATTTTACAATTAGTGAACTTGATTTTCCCATCTTACCTTTGGCCTTCCTTTGGGTTTATTCTCTGCTGGATTCTGTGTCCATACCAAAGTATCCTAGTTGCCTTTATAACGTTTAAGGTGGTTTCGTTTAGTATTTTATTTATTTCAAAATTAATGATCTGCCTATACTCTCCATCTGGTGTTCTTTTTGGGCCTAGAAGTTTTCTCATGATTTTCCTTTCGAAGGTTAGCAGTTTCTCCTCATCGTTACTCGTTAGGCACATGTTTTCAGTTACTATTGTTAGCATGCATGTCTTATACACCTTGATTTTTGTGTTTTTATTAAGTAGAATTTTGGTGGGCAAAGTATGCTCTGTTTCCCACTGGGACACGTTCTGAGATCTCTTCGTTCGTTTGTCCCATTCACTATCACTCCCAAATACTTAAAATTTCTGACTTGTTCTAAGGTGTATTGTCCAATTAAGATGTTACTAATGTCATTTATTATGCATCCTTCTTTATGCATAGCACATAGTTGGTTTTTTGCTACTTTATTTTGGGCCTCCTATCAAAAATTTGCAGATGTGCCACTCAAATAAAATCGAAATCAAATCTATCATGCGTTCTCTAACAAAGAACTTTTGAAAAACTTTTACGAAAGATGTACCTCTGTCTTTTATAAAAATTAACCTCCATTACTATAAAAGTCTGTTATGTTTTTTTGTCAAAGATCTTCATAATAGGAATTTTATAGTGTAATATCCGTCTTACAAAATCTACAAATGTATTTAGCTTTGATTATAATTCATAATATAAGTGGGATGTTGCATACAGTATCTTATAATACTAATTATGAGAAATGGCTTTATTCCAGCTTACACAGAAAACCAAAACAATATAACAATCACACTTCCATGTTCAGAAACCTCCAGTGCCATCCCAAATAAGAACAAACGATTAGTTTAATGTTTATTGTTAGTTCTATATTGTAAATTTCGACGAGAACTGTGCATATTGAATAGTTATGTACATCAATCAATGTGCCAACTAAAGAAACAAAATGAACCAAAAAGAATCACAGTACCTAATAGATTAATTTCCTGCGCAACTCCATTACGACACCATTAAAATGATATTACTGTAACAGCTCGACATGCATTTTCAATTTGTCATACCTATCCCGATAATATTACCAAGCTAATGTCTATGTCCCCTTGTTTATGCGTGAAGTTGTTCCGACTACAACATAGCAGAGTTGCAAAACGTCATATCTTTGCTCTTGTTCATTATGTGTTGCCTCTGGTAATTTCCATTGGTCGAATGCTTACGTATGATAGATGTATGTTATTTAAGTGACATCTACACATTGAATGTAACACACATATATATATACAAGTGTAGGTATGTGTTAGTGATACTTCTACAAAACCTATCTGAAGTGTGTAATATTAAAGCAGTGGAGTCTCCTAGAGTACACAATACGTTCTATATATGTTACTTACGTGTCTGCTATAGCGCTTTATTAATTCCCTTTCATCTTCGTATCCCATGTCTAGCGCAAACTGGTAAATAACCTTTAGACATGCACGCAAACTTCGCGATATCATACGCTTTTGGTATTAGTAAAGATCCATACCATGTACCTATATACACTAATTCGGAACTGCTGGATAAGTGGATTTTGTTAAACGTAACGCCGGTACACTTTTCCGAATTTCATCCGGCTCTTCTGTTACCTTATTAGGTTTTCGTACAGGCGTGTCCTTAAATTTAATTTAAGAATTTGATTTCGGCAGCCCGCGGCCGTTATAGAAGCGGTAGGTGCTTATGTGAGCCGCCGTAATCCACGATTTCTTATATTAATGCGATTTAGTTTGGGCTCGTTCGCGCACGGCGTATTACAAGGAAGTGAATCCTCCCCGGCGAAAGTGATTTCGATAAATTATGTGAATGGGAAATCACTTCGGGAATGCCTTTTTCCTGCTCGTTAACCGAAAACTGTTCCTCTAAATCTAATTCGTACGGGTGTACCGGGTTCCGGAGGGCAAAAACGGGGACCTCGTTTTATGGGTCTGCGGTGAATGTGCGAAGAATCCGAATTTGAAGTTCCACTTTTGCCCGTTGTTTATTCGATTTCGTTAATTTCGTCGGTTAATTGGGCGTGTTTCGTCGGTATTAGTTTCATTGTTCGACCGGGGGTCGTTTAGCAACTGAAGTTGGTTAAATGCTGTAATAATACCGCAACTCATCTACACTGGCGAGCAAAAAACCCACTTTAATATTCCATTCATTTATTATTTGAACGAACAACTAATAATTCTTTTAAAACTAGATAAAATCACTTCATTGTAAATTAATCTGTAAGCAAACACTAAAAATTTCAAACATTATTGGAAAGAAACAAAAATACTTTTAACAAACGTAAGAAAGTTAAATTACAGTCACTGAAGATATTCGATTTCGTCCTATTTAGACAAAACAGGTGGTATTTGTAACGTATTTTTAGTCCTATTTAAGCTGTGTGTGTGTGAGTGTGGAAGGTGACGCAACCGGCGTTATGAAAATCCTAAGCCAATAACAGCATTTGGCGCGAATCACGCGGACAGCGTGAGCGGAGAGCCGAGGAAAGCGCGTGGGAGCGCGTAGGAACACCGCAAACAAAGTAGAAGTCGGCATCCAGCGTTCGAAACGCGTGGACTTGCTAGTGAACTCAAGGGCGGTTGTACAAGGACCCGCTATTATGTGCTGGACACACACAGTTGTACATATATATATATATATATATATATATATACTACATTAAAGTATATTAAAGTTGTATATATATATTATTTTAACGAAAATAAGCATTCATTTAGTGAATTCGTGTTATATAGCCCCAGTAACCTATGATGAGATAAAAAAAGCCATTGATGAAATCAAATGCAAGACCACACAGGATTATTACGGTTTTTCAACCAAATTACTGAAACAAATTGCTCCAAGCATTATAGGTCCGCTGGTTACTGTCATAAATAGTTGCATTATGGAAGGAGTGTACCCCAAGGAATTTAAAATTGCAAAAGTACTACCAGTATATAAGAAGGGTGATAGTAGCAGTCCTGAAAATTATAGACCCATATCCATTCTGCCAACATTCTCTAAACTGTTCGAACTAATTATCGCAAACAGATTGACCGACTTTTTCGATAAAAACAGCATCATTACTAAAGCCCAGCATGGTTTTCGCAAAGGAAAATCTATTACTACGGGGCTAAACGATGTAATAAATGCGATATTACAAGCACTAGATAGCGAAGAATACGTGCACTTAATATGTTATGACCTGAGTCGCACGTTCGACACCGTTGACCACCAATTGCTGCTCGGAAAACTGTATTATTACGGCAATAGAGGTAATGCATACAATCTGCTGAAGCCCTATCTTTCAGAAAGGCAGTAATATGTTCAAGTAAGATCACATATGTCTGCAATAAATACTAACGTATTCAGAGTACCCCAAAGATCTATTTTAGGTCCGGTACTATTTGTCATATATATTAATGATGTGGCAGTAAATATCTCTGCTGATGTAACGTGCCTATATGCAGATGACACAACGCTGGTCACCAAAGTCAAAAGTAATGTTAAATTGCACGAAAGAGCTCTAAATATTATGACAGAGGCGGAAACATGGTTCGCACCTAACAAACTGAAGCTCAATCCAAATAAGATAGAACACCTTGATCTGACCCTAAATGGAAGTACAAGTAACAACAGCATTAAAATATTAGGCATATATATTGACAGCAAACTCACTTGGTCCACGCATATAAACCAGCTGGCACTAAGCTGTCTAATGCTATTTACAGTGTGTGGAGAATGAGATAGCTGTCCACCTATCAAGCTGCTAAAATGACTTATTTTGCTAATTTTCTTAACGTAGCTACTTATGGCATACAGTTTTGGGGGATGGCTTCCGAGGCTGAGCGCATTTTTCTTCTACAAAAGCGCGCCGTGAGGGCTCTATGCAACCTAAAATGGAATGAGTTATGTAGATAAGCATTTATACAGGAACGGTTACTCACTTTGCCATGCGCATATAGACTCACTGTTAGCACATATATACACACTAACCAAACAAAATTTAATAAAAATGGAGACACACATTCTTATAACACCCGTAAAAAACTTTTTAAAAGTACCGCACCATAGAGTGTGCGCCACTCAAAAATACGCAGATTTTTGGGGATCAAATATTTACAATCATTTGCCAAATAGTATACGACTTCTTTCCAGCAACAGATTTATTATAGCTTTAAAAACTCATTTACTGAATGGAGCCTTTATTCAATTGAGGAATTTTTATATTCTGAATGTATTAATTAAGTGTTTGTCATGCATGTGTATACAATGTCCTACGTCATTTACACTGTGTCTGTATACATGATGTATTTTCTCCTGTTTGTATATACAGTGAAATTCCCCTTCGCGGACACCCCTCTTACACGGACACCTCCCTTAAACGGACAGTTTCTCATGGTCCCGACCGGCTCTCATATAATTTACATTGTATTAACTCTTTCTTGGACGAACATTCTCTTGAACGGACGCGGACACGAGAAAATTTTTGTTTTCTTAACCGGACAAAAAATAAAATAAAAAGAAATGCCTTATCTTATTTTTTTATCGAGAGTATTGCTATTGCATTTCTCAATCGCGCCGCGCACCAATTTTGCTGGGACTTCCCCGAGTAAACCGGAGATTTACCGACTTTAACCTTTCGGTACAAACGCAGCCTATGTCGCGCATTTCTGCCTGGCGTGAATTAGGGACTTCCCTAAGTTGGTCTGGGATTTACCGTTCTTATTCTTTGGGTGCACGCTTTCGATTGAATCTGCATTCAATATTAGTCTGACGTCTATGCGGAAAAGACACAGTGGGCGACACATTCACTGTAGAAATGGCTGCAAATAGAAAAATTCTCACGCTTAAACAAAAAATTGAGATTGTTGAAGTTTACAATAAAGAGAAATTAAGTATAAGGATCTTATCCAAGCGTTTTAATATTGGAAATACACAAGCTGCAGATATAATTAAACATAAAGAAATTCTTCTAAACAAATGGATGTCGAACAGCAATTTAAATGAAAAAAGAAGCTTTTTGACGGGTGATGGTACTAAAATTGACAAATTGTGTTATGATTGGTTTACAGCAGCTCGCCATAAGGGGATTCCTTTAACAGGTATGCATATGATTTTTTTAGATAAGGTTTCTTGTATTAATGCGTTGATTTTCTTTTCATATTAAATTCTAAAATATGTATGTAGATAAAAAGAGTGAGATTACCAATAGGTTTGTCGTGACAAAAACGCAAAAAAACTTATTTTTTTTTAGGTCCGCTAATACGATGTAAAGCAAGAGAAATAGCCGCTTCTTTGGGACATTCTACATTCAGTGCTTGTTCTGGTTGGCTCAATAAATTTAGAATCCGTCACAATATAAGTTTTAAAGCGATTTCGGGAGAAGGAGCTTCGGTTAATGCTGAAGATGTTTCATCGTTTTTAAAAAAGTGTCCTTCTTTGATTAAGGGATATTCACCGAGAGACATCTATAATGCCGACGAGACAGGCCTGTATTTTAGGGCTCTACCCGACAAAACGCTCACATTAAAGAAGGAAAAATGTATTGGGGGTAAGTATCCCAAAGAGAGGTTTACAATTTTGCATTAATATATAATACAAAAATATAATTTTTACCCCCTAATTGTACATCAGCTTGTCAACCACTTGACCAGGGGATTATAAAGAATTTTAAAACTTATTTTATTGAATTTATTGAAATTGACGGATAATGAAAACCTTAATGATTTTTTGAACGTAGATTTGTATGTTGAAGATCCAGATTCAGAACAAGAAATTACAAATCCAGTTGAAATACAAGAACTTTCGGAAGATTCTGATGTCGATGAGGTTCCAGTTCCAACAGAAGCTATCCCAAATTATGATAAAGCTATTACCCTGACCAAGCAGCTCAAAAGTTTTGTCGAAAATCACGGAGATACAGAGTCTTTGGAGCTTCTTTCTAAATTAGAAATACGATTTCAAGACGCCATTTTAAAGAAAAAGAGACGACAAACAACAATATATGAATTTTTGCGTCCTTAAAGTGACTGTTCACTGTTTTGTATTACATACTACATCTATGTATCTATGTACATATTATATTATACTTTGTATATATCTAAAGGAAATAAACTTTTTTTTCTTAAGTTTAAAGTTTCTTATTTATTTTAAAAACATTTATATACATATATGATTTAAATGTCCCAGTTTCTTTAATATATTCATTTTTCGTTAAAACACGATTTTTGTTGTATCTACTACATATTTCCTTTCTGCGGACACCCCTCCTGAACGGACATCTTCAGTTGGTCCCATTGGTGTCCGTTCAAGGGAGATGTCACTGTATTCTTATATTTTTTCATTTGACGATTATTGTATTGTAATAATTAACATATTATTCTTATTATTATTATTATTATTATTATAAAAACGCATCGCGTGGCGAGCTCTTAGGGCGCTACGATAGCAAAGTGTATTGGTACCGGATATATTTCTAATATGCTTAATGTAAATATCTGTTTCGCCTGAAGTTTTGCGATTATTTAACTCAGTTTTTACCGCACGATGCAAGTTCAACTGAAGTTTTATCTTTTATAAAGCAATACTATTGAAACGATCAACGTCTTTCACTTCTCTTCAATTTCTTACTATTTCTGAGTGTGTTTACTACTTTTTCCTCATTATTGAGATGGATTTTAATTTTTCTCAGGTATATTTTTTTAATTCGTTCGGTCTTTGGTGGATAATGGAAGCCCACGTGTTCCTGACACAACAACAATTGTCTCGAATTAATAAAATCTCGTATAGTGCGGAGTGATAGGGTATTTTATTTTATGTGTTAGGCTTTAGTTTTTATTGAGGTTGTTGAATAGGATCCATAAACCTTGCGAAAGTCGCTATTTTCATAGGTCACACATCTATTAACGAAAGACGAGCGAGCATCACATTGAATATAATGCTTCACGATTATCATCTCCTATACGCTTTCCTCGTAGGTAAAGGGGAAAGTTATCGGAGTGTGTGAGATAGTGTGTAAGTTAACTATGCATGCACGCTTATTACTTTAGTAATTGTAATGTTGCGCGCGAAGCGGTTATAAAATCCCATCGAAACCGCACATACAGCACTATAAAATACGGTGAGTAAGCCTTAGGACATGATGGCCATAATGGGGCAGAACTGGCCGGGGCACGGACACGGGACGTTGGAAGGCCAAACCGCGCGGAGTCGCCGGCTGCGGCTTCGGCATCGGCGTGACTTGTCGGCCCAAGGTCTCACGGGTTCACCGGCCGTCTTCTCGGAAACCTACCCCTGCCCGTCACCTGATCGACGCCACCCCCTCACAACACCGATGATACAACGGCCGAACGCATTCATCTCTAACACCATAAACTGCCGATAATCATCGGCATTACGTGCGAAGTACGAGTATGCGCACCTATGCATGTTAACGCTTAAAATAATCGATTGGCATCGATGCGAGCTCTCCACTCCGATTAACTGGTTTCGAACAGGTAGTAACGTGGAAAATAGCCGAGTGCAAGAAACGAATTTCGACACCGATTCATAAGAAAAAAGATCCTAAAAACATAGAAAACTACAGACCGATTACAAGTATTTTTTCGAAAATAATTGAGAAACTTGTAGCTGCCAGAGTGTATTCTTTTCTCACAAAATATTAATTAATATCAAATTGTCAACATGGTTTCAGACCTGGTTTTTCCACAGAGACTGATACTGTTGAATGTGTGCAATATATCCATGAGGAGATGGACAGGAGTAGGCTTGTTGTGGCGGTGTTGTTTGACCTAACGCGAGCTTTTGATTCTGTTGATATATCACTTTTATCAAAAAAATTTACGATATCGGCATACGAGGTGTCATAAATGACTGGGTGGTATCTTTTCTTGAAAATAGAAAAATCGTTGTCAGGATTGGTGAGGTAAGGTCGGATGAATTCGGCATGGATATTGGCACCCCTCAGGGTAGCAGCCTTGGCCCGCTATTATTCTTATTATTTATAAATGATCCTCCAAATCATATATCGGTTGGAAAGGTGTTCTTATATGCAGATGATTCTTCCATAGTAATATCTGATTATAATAAGGATAATCTTATTTATAAATTCAAAACTGTTATAAAGGAATTTAATACATGGTGTAGAACCATAAACTTATGGTTAATAACGAAAAAAATCGTTATTACTGAATTTTTCAATAAATATAGAAAATCTAGTCTAAAGGACATATATTATAATAATACGGTGATCTCTGTTGCCCGAGTGTGCAATCTCCTTGGTACCTACCTTGATTGCCACTTGACTTAGAAGACTCAAGTGGAAAATGTTTGTTGTAGGCTCCAAAAGGCTTACTATATGATGCATACCCTGAGGGAGGTTTTAAATACTGAGGCTCTTTTGAGCGCTTATTATGCATACGTTTACCCAATAATTTCCTATAACATAATTGCTTGGAGTCAGGTTAGAGACCTTCATCGGGTTTTTGTATTACAAAAACGTATTATAAGATTAATTTTTAACTTACAGCACAGGGCTTCTTGTAGGGATTCATTCATTGTTCATCATGTTCTTACCACGCCTTCTATTTTTCTGTACAAATTATTAACATATATTTATTGTAACAAACATAAATTTTCAACTCATGCGTATAATCATATATATGAAACTAGAAATAAACATAATATAACCTACATTAAACCTAATCATTCTTTTCATTTCAAATCTCCACTTGTTGTTGGCTTTAATCAATTTAATAGGCTTCCCAGAGAGATTGCCCAGTCCAGTTCAGTAAGCATCTTTAAAAATAAAGTAAAACACCTTTTAACGAATGGAGGATTCTACAGTATGGCGGAATTTGAAACCTGCTTGTGTGTTAACAATGTGTAATGTTGTATGTTATATGTGTATTTTAAAAGTTTTGTTTCTTATTCTTATGTTGACTTGCCCAATCTGTATGTTTTGTATAGTAAAATGGGTTAATAAAGATATTATAATGATGATGATGATGACATTCTTCATTATGAGAGTGTGTAAAAAAGCGGGCATGCCCAGAAAAATGAGTCAGTTTACCCAAAGCGCCTCATCTTTTATCCTACGATTAAATCGGTGAGTGTGAAAAGGCAAAATGTCTTATGGCTTAAATATAGAACATGTTCCCTTTTCCAATTCATCGATTCATTTAGTATTCGATACAAATAAAAAGGTAAACGGAAATCAGTAATTTTAATTGAAAAATATGCTCCTCCTTTCATTATACTCCATAAAGTATATCGGCTCAGTGCAATTTGTCATGCAGAATTCGTCCAGAATATCGGAGAATCCCCACAGAAGGACAGCTAACATACCTTGGATTATAAAAAAGAAACATGTATTACTGCTTACTTTTAAGGTTTCTAAAAACCGATTGAAACATTTCAGTCATTTAATTATCTATTAGCTCAAAATAGAATAATCTCACATTATTGCCGTGAGAACAATTTGAAGTATTTTGTTTTTGTAGGATTGCATGTAAAAATAAATCAAAAAGCTCTGGCACATCGTCATTCGTTGTGTAGTAGTAATAAATAAATGATAATACAGTGTATGCCACGACGACCTTCCATTAAAAATACATGCAGAACTAAATAAGAGCGAGGTTTGAAAATGTTTATGGTAAATCTCTGGGGTAGGTCAGTTTAGCTAAAATATTTTCGACTTCCGGTAATAATCCTTTATATCGGAAGTAGCTGCCAACTTTTTTATTGCAAGTGGAAAGGCTGTATTTTTAATTCAAATCTGGATTCTACTCTGAATTTTATCTCAAGTTTATCTAATACGCCGAACACCTAATGTTTATGGTTTACAAGATATTCAAGATAATTTTGCGCTATGTAATGGCTCTCGAATTTTTCACTTGCTTCAAGTTGGTACAATGGAATTCTTTTCATTTGTAAATAATATCTACCAAATGAGGCATATATTTCCAATAATGAAATTCAGAAATATTAAATTGACTGCAGGAAGAGAGGGGGTGAAACGATTTTCGATATGTGGTAAATCGTTTCTTTTTTTAAATAGCACCCTCTAACTTTCTCTGCGCCAATGAACTGTTCATTACAAAATACTGCTGTGTACTAAAAAAGGGCGCAAAAGAACAAATAACCTCAGGGTTATTCTCACAATTGAACTAATCATGAAAAATAAAATGTGGGCGTTTAAAAATTTGACTTTCTAAAATTACACCAACAATTGAAATGGTTGATTCAAAAATAAAAGAACAGAAATTTTGAATGACGTTAACAATCATTAAATTTTATTTAAAAAAAAAAAAGGAAAAAAAACATTTAGATACAAATTTGCAGAAAATAAAACCATAGACTGAGAGTCCTGGCCGAAACAAAAAACTGCATGAATCTACAATTAAAAGGACAATGCAAATCCTTTAACAAACAAAAGACAAATTTGTTCTTGAAGAAAATCCTTTTTACACAAAAACGCACGTGGTCTCAAAATTTAAAATAAACTAAAATAATTTAAACGTGGACAAATCAAATAAATTTACAAAATTTAAATTTAAATACAAGCACAATGCTTCTTTTTACCTAAACCGAGGTGATTAATAATTACTCAAAACTAATCAGCAAACTAGAAAATGGAAAAAAAAATTAATCTCTTTAAACTAAAAATACCTTCTAGAACAAATATAATAACTGACCTTACATCTAATCGTGTACACAAGAAAATACAACAGCAATTATTAATTAAATAGTTCCTAGATGGACGATATAATATACAAATTAAACGAACAAAGCTTTAAAATTAAAGGAAATTACCAAAAATGGCAGCAAAGAAAATAAAATAACAATCTACTTACACGCTATCGTTCAAGTAACTGCCCTTCAGGGGCCCAAACATCGCATACATATAACAAACAGATGCGTGCCAAAGCAGCGCATAAATGCAAAGATCACAGAAGAAGAATTCTTCTAGGAAGGACATAAACTACATGAACCAATAAAAATATATTACAGAGTGCAAATAATTTAAACCAACTGAACATTTAAATAAACAAATTAAACAATGAAATCAATTCAATTAGAAAAATCTTACTCAAAAATAAAATATTAATTTCTGAGAGAATTTTCCCGGCACATTGACAAAGACAAATCTCAATAAATAAAAAAACACTGAATTTACGAACCCCGGGGTGCCAGACCACAGCAATACGTATAAATGTCAAAAACCGTTTTGACACTTAAATGAATACTTTAGAAGATATTTTAGAAAAGCTTTAGGTGGCTATGATTGAACGATGCTAATAAAGCCTCTTGCGGTAGTAAATGCGGTATAAAGCGATTTGGTTGCTTCAACTTAGTTGCCTGGTATAGCCTCAACTAGTTGATTATTCCCAATCATTTGCTATATCAGTACGCTCCCTGACAACCGTCCGTTCAACTAGTGGAATCAATTAATCGCCTTGTCTGAAAGAGGCCTAACTGTAAGAGGTAATGATAGCGTCAGCATTTTGTTCTTGTTTAATATCTGCACAAAATAAGTAACAGGAAGTTGAGAATTATTCTAGAAACATTTAATTAATACCTACATTTAATTTTTACAAATGTTACTCAGAAATGCCTTGTTGTGAGTATGCCGTTATCCTCTGTAATAAATGTTTGTGCGTTGCGCGATGAACAGTTTTTCTGAAGTATCTCCTAAAGTATTAGTTTCAGCTAAAAAAGATTTTTGGCGTTTATACGTATTTTTGACGGAAAGTCGATAACTCAAGAGAAAGTAGGGGTTCCTTACCCACCTTATTTAAAAGAAACTTACCACAAATTGAAGATTTTTCTCTTCCTGCAGTCAGTTTAATATTTCTTAATTTCTTTGTTGGAAATAGATACTTCATTGGGTAAAAAATCCATGTATCAACTGCAAACAACTTAAAAGTTCAAAGAGCGAATGCATTGTAAAGCATAAACGTTAAGTTCATGGATATGTTAGATAAACTTGACATAAAAATTAGAGTAGAATCCAAATTTGAAATAAAAATACTACATTTCCTTTGGTACAATGTTATCCTATAATGCGCTATAATGAGTATCTAGTGACCTATTCCCAGGACGATTCGATTTTCATACAAGTTTTCTTAAGTTATAAGAACTTAACTAGCGAGTCAAAACATAGTTGGCAGGTCACGTATACTTAAATTTAGGCAAAAGAAAATTGTGTTGATGAAAATTAAATTGTTTTATGGAGTATTTTGCGGAAGTTTCGAATATATTAAGTGCGATCCTGTTTTTCATTGTAACATTTGCGATAAGAAATAATGGAGAAAACAATTGAATGCCGTAAAGATAATAAATGTGTTAATTGTAAAATAAATGTCGGAAAAACCAGTGGAAAGCTAAAGCGCATCATTATAAATGAAGATTTAAATAGATATCAACTTTATTGTAGAAATACTGTTGTGCACATTGGGTCTGTTTGTCATAAATTTAGGCTGATAATATATAGAGATACGCAACTGCCCGTGTCTACTAGCTGTGGTGATAGTGTTGAAAATGACAGTTACGCCAGTGATTTGGATGATCCCACTTTTCAAGTGGTTTGCCGCAATAGTTCGTTTTAAGAAGAATATGCACATTATGTGAATCTAAAAAAATCGTACTACTATGTCTCTAGAGGCTTACTTTCAAGCATTTATTAAAACGAAGAATCTTTATTCCAAAAGAAAGCCATTTCATAAAACTTCATTTAAAAGCACAGTAGTTAAGATTTTTTTAGATTCACATAATGTACAGTAAAAATGTGTTGTTTTCTCTCTATTGATTTGTAACTCTGCATATTCTTCTTGAAGTCAACTATTGCGCCAAAACACTGGAAAGTCAGGATCACAGCTAGTAGACACGGTCGGTTGCGTATCTCTATATATTATCAGCCAACATTTATAAACAAAAAAAAAAAATAGATATTCAAAACTCAAATACTCAAAAAAAAAACAATTTAACTTTCATTAACACAATTTTCTTTTGCCAAAATTTAAGTATACGTGGCCTGCCAACTATATTTTGACTCGCTAGTTAACTTCTTATAAAATGAGAAAACTTGTATGAAAATCGAATCGTGCTGGAAACAGGTCACTGCATACTCATTATAGCGCATTATATGATAACATTGTACCGAGTCTACTCCACACATCACAAGTTCGAAATTCGTGCGGTCGAATGTTGTAAAATCGCATATTCGACGGGCCCAATTTCAATATTTCATCGAGAGTAGTCGTCATCGTATCTGAGGAGCTACGAAATATTAAACAAGAAAAATTAAAAAGGGACACCTAGCCACTAATGTAGAAAACATTCAACATAAAAAGAAACAAATGACATAGCTAGGTTACGTTAATTTAAAAAAATTGGAAACAACAAAAGCAGGAAAAAGCGTGCTTCACTATAGATCTTCGAATTCAGAAATTGATTTTTATCTAAAACGGAAGAATATGAACGGAGAGAATGAAAAAAATTATCCCGTAGCAGAAATTAATGGAGAAAAGTTTTCCATCACAACTCAATATAGTAAATGGTCTATGAGAAAGAATTATGTGTGTAATACCTGCCTATATCTCTACACCCAGTATTATATAGTTTCCTCTGCGCAGTAGTTAAGTTATGAGATAATTGTCTCCGTTTAAGACAAACATGATAATTTCGCGTGAGAAACCAATTCCCCATTTAAGACAGTCACATAAACACAAATTCTTATCGCTCAGAAAATATTTGATCTGTCCTATTTAAACTATGCATATTATCGATAATTAAAGACAAATTTACACATATATCGCTCACGGCAAACATGGAAATGTTTAGTTTGTAATGATGTAACAGCTACTAATTGTGTGTAAACGAATTGTCAACAAACACTTCGGTCATTCTAGACGCATCCAAATTATGCAGTATCTTATAATCAAATCAGTATGTAAATGTTGTTTTTACATTTCTTATTATTAACTGGGTAAGATTGTTGTTTGTACCTTATGAAGATGTCAATGATCTCTAAATTTCGTCTCATGTCACCTTTATCTGCTTCTGTTATCAATCTTTCCTTCCGATTTTTAATTATCTAATAATTTCTAAGTAATGGACGTTTACTTATAGTAAGATATTGCTATCACAGTCACATGTTAACTAAATTCGCCATAAATTTATATTGTAATGTTTATGTATAAGCCGAAGTGGGGATGTCAATAACGTTAAAGATAAAATAGTCAGCTTTAATTTCTTCAGGATACTTGAACATTGAAGTTAGCATATTTAAGAAAGCGCTGACAAAAACTATCCTACTTCTGTATTTTAAAATGAGCTGGTTTTATTTTGGATGCATTGAAATTAGTTTGGTTGTGTTAATTAAAATTAACCAGGTGGGAGTAGTGGTGTTGGAATATACACTTATTGTTAGTTCAAATGATGATTCAATGATCTTTCATAGTATTCTTGTCACCTTCTGCTTGTCAGTTTCCATCTCAGTAAGAAAGAATGGATCAGAATTAGGGCGTTAAGCTTTATTGGGAGAATAAGATGCTCCAAAGAACCAAATACTCCTGATAATGGAATAGTTTTCTGGAAACGGTTCTTCTGTTAACAAATGCATTTTTATTATATAAAAGTAATTAAATATTATTACCAGACATAATTTTTCAAAACTTTCAAAGGTGTGATATTTTCGAGAGGGAAGGACCAAATTGGTAGTAAAATATCAATTAGTTTTCTTTATTTGAAGAAATCTGGGACATTAAAAGACGTTACCAGCACCTGCTGTGCCCGTTTTTGCTCCATGGAATCGCTAAAAAGCATGTTACGAATAAGACAGGTATCACCATTATCACATTTTTCACCGGACTTTGAAGGTGATGGCGCTTCTTTTTGGTTTGTTTCTTGGTTGCTTTTTCTTGTTATTCTTTTCTCTGTTTACTCGTCTTCCGCTTTACCCCTCAAAGTTTATTTGCTTTATAAAAAAGAAAGGAGAAAGAAAGAGATACCAGTACTCACTCCAAGTGGTAAGATATGGTGAAAAACGTCAAGAATCTTGTAATTGATTCTATCTGTAAAAGATGTAATCAAGATATCAGCGATGAACGACGTCAGATTACATAGGTTGGCATTGGATGGGCAGTTTTGTGAATTCCACCTAATGCATAGAATTAAGGACATATTCTATTATACAGGGTGATCCTCAATATATGCGACAAACTTTAAGAGCTGACTCCTGAGGTTATTTTGATCATAAAAGTTCATATGAGTATATGTCCAAAACGGTTTGGTTTTAAAGTTATTGAATGTTTAATAATAAATTATGAACTATGACTAACACGATATGATATCACAGTTGGTTCTTCAAAAACTATTGTGTTGAGAGGAAATTGTTTATTTGTCATTTCAATATTTGTCAATAGTTGTCAGAGTATTCATTCAGTTTATTGCCAGTTTCTGTTTTCTAAAATGAATTACACGAATGCTGAGATGTGTGATATGCATTTCGTTTACGGTCTTGCCAATGGAAAATTCGCGTGTGCTAGACGTCTTTATGAAGAACGATACCCGAACCGTATCATCCCGCATCATTCAATATTTGCCCGTCTTCACCAACGTCTTAGTGAAACGGAAATTTTAAAAAACGGACGACTGATAACGGGCACCCATCTACAGTGAGAACTCCACAAGTTGAAGAAATGGTCCTAAATGAAATTGAGGAACATCCTACTACAAGCACCAGAAAAATTGCGTTTGCTTTAAACATTAGTCAGGTCACAGTTTGGAGAATATTGAAAGATCAACTGTTGTATCCATATCACATTTAACGGGTGCAGGCACTTTTGCCGGCAGATTTTCCGCAAAGAGTAGCTTTTTGTCAATGGATGCAGCACAAAATCGCACAAAATCCTGACTATTTGGCTCAAATATTCTTCACCGACGAGGCTACTTTCTCTAGAAACGCGATTATTAATTTTCATGATAATCATATATGGGCCGAAGAAAATCCGCACGAACTAGTGAATGCCCGTCATCAACATCAATTCTCTGTCAATGTGTGAGCCGGAATTGTTGGAGATCACTTGATAGGTCCACATTTTTTACTGATGCGGTTAAATGGCGAGGTATACCGCAATTTTCTTGAAGAGAAGTTGCTACTACTGCTGGAAGAAATTCCGTTGCAATTAAGATTATAAATGTATTCTATGCATGACGGTGTTCCAAGGCATTTTAGTTTAGTTGCTCGCGAGTTTTTGGACAATACGTATCCAGATTGGTGGATAGGACGGGGAGGTCCACAACCGTAGCCTCCTCGGTCTCCAGACTAAAATTCTTTGGAATTTTTTCTCTGGGGCCACCTTAAAACATTAGTTTATACGACTCCCATTGAAAATGTCGATGAACTGAGAAATCGTATTATCGCAGCTTTTCAAACAATTCGAAATACCCCCGGTATTTTTGAACGGACTCGCCAGTCAATACGACGGAGGATAGACGCTTGTATTGCAGTTGGGAACGGTCATTTTCAACAGTTAGTATAAGTTAATTTTGTTTTACTAATTATTTTGTTAATGTATAAAAATATACTAATCATGTTAACTTACTATTAAACATTGTACAACTTTAGGACTAAGCGATTTTGGGCATATGTTCTTCTGAACTTTTATGATCAAAATAACCTCAGGAATCGAGCAAAGTTTGTCGCATATATTGAGAATCACCCTGTATAGGGAAAAAGCAAGAAAACAAGGTCTTGATCCTCACAAAATTCTTTAATGTATTGCACGACCGGTTTCGCTCGAACCGAGCATCCTCAGGTCAGAATTCAAAATAAGTTTAAAATTAGTCAATTCTGACCTGAGGATGCTCGGCTTTTCTTGATTTTTCCCTACATATACTACTCACACAGAATCAAATTATGGATATTATTCTATTATAATTGGTTAATTTTTTATATGTGCGTTCATCAATTAAGGAGGATGTTTTAGGGACCTTGCTATGTTATTGTTTTGCCTCTGTACCTATTGAGTTTGTAAGGTCTTTGTCAAGTGGTTGGTAGATGCTGACATCATTCAGTAGAGAATTAACTTTGATCATGAAGGTGGATTTATCGATAGCTATAGTAATTTGGCCTTTATCCAGAAACATGATAAGAAGTGGATTATTGTTGTCTTCATTAGTAATGAGATGGTTGTTGTTCATTCAAATGAAAGTGTGATTATGCTGGTAGATTTGGTTTTCATGTTTTTTAAGTTATGATGCGATTTTGGTGTAGGAAAAATGGCCGATTCCAAATCCGCTAAAAATTTTCCCAAATGAATATCACACTTTATAAGCGAGATACCAAATTAGTAGCCTACCGATAAAAACAGAACCATCCCTCAAGATATAGCAGAATTCTAGAAGCATCTACAAAATAATATTCCTGATGGATTAATTTTAAATTTGATTGAAAGTTTGCTTGACAGCATGCGCGTATAAGCCATGTGGTAACACAACACATTCATATTACATTTTCAAACATGTCCGGCAGCAATACATTAAATTCGCGTAATTAACATGAACGCGAATTTATAAAATACCAATCGCAGAGAGTCTAGTGAATTTAAAATCAGGACGGAGTTAATCAATTTTCGATAATGGGATATACCGGAACAGGAATGCATATTTATTATCTATGTATATAGCACACATATCGCGTACAATATACATACATAGCTGTGCGTGTGACGCTAACATTGGTTATTTTAAATTAAATTTATTCAACTTTTTAATTAAAATAAATAATTGGCTGAGATTTTGCATGTATTCAATAAACGGAGATAATTGTTCACCATCCACTGTGCTACTATGTCACCACATTACACATTTTATTTTATTTAGTTCATATAAGTGTAAGAAATGCAGTCACGATAGTTTTTAATTAAACGCCCTCTAGCGCAAAGTAATAAAGATGGCAGGCAAAGAGTTCGTGTTTGTAGCTTTTAAAGGGAGATGACGGATTAACATAGCACATTATTAGAAAAATACTTTAACAAACCACCTTATTCCAAACATTAAATTTTAATAAAGCCCAAAAATAATTTTGGAACGTAAATATATAACAATAAATTTTGGAAAGTAGTGTTGAAGTACTTAGATCCATAAATCGTGTCAACTTATTTCACATCTAAATTCGTTTCTACTGATAATGTCAGTAAATTCATTCGATCTTCGGTTCAAAATAAGAGGCTTCGTATTTCGAATCGAAGATCGAATTCCTGGCTAAGAATTTCCAAAATATCTAATTGTGGCGAATTAATATACCAGTGTAGCGCGGAGTGATCGCATATTATCGCATATCCTTGTAAATAATTGTTCAGTGCTACCAACACCGCATTAATGTTTGATTTTCTGAAAGTTACTTTAAATTAATATATAATATTTAATCGCTAAACGAATGGGACATTTCCTGATCTCACTGCAAAATTGGTTAGCTTGGATTGTTTGCACATATATTACTATGCGTAATACGTTAATTGAAATGGTGAATGCTCATTGTTTACAATTAAACAACCGTCCGGTTCTGACTATTAATAATCAAATGTACACGTTAGTGACCGTGAACAATAAATCGATGTCTTGCATACAGAAGCGCGCTTGACAAGTTTGATACATCATTATTGAGGTTTCAATAATCTGACATGCTCACTCGTATTAATTTGTATGGAAGTATGTATAATAAATAAACGCAAGTGTAGGTAATTCCTGCTGCCGATTCCTTGCCTCCTGTGTTTAATAATAATAATGGATACACAAAGTTTATGTGTTGGTATATTTAAAAGTTAACATTGTAGGAATATAAATATTCGCTACCTATTTATTGGAACCCTATCAGAAAGATTGCATTCGCATGATTACATGTGTCGTTTGGCCCATTGAAGGTTCTAGAGCTTATTATAAACCGAAAGTTATTCTAGAGTTCCTTAAGCAAGTTAGGCCTGTTTCAGAGGAGGCGGTTAATTGATTCAACTAAATTGCCTTGTTTATTCTCAACTAGCTGATTGTTATTAAAGACCTATTGAGAGGCCACCGAAGTGGACGAGTTGACTCCGTGTGAAAGGGTTCATATCAGTATGCTCCTTGACAACCGTCCATTCAACTAGTGGAATCAACTAATCGCCTCGTCTGAAACAGGCTCTACGGTGTCTTGGAATTCTAAATTGTTGTTTAGAGAGAATGGGTAATCGCATGCATCTTGGTCGACTTCTATCTTCCATTTAGATGGTGGTACGAATCCATAACATACTCGAACTAACTCAAATGGGGGTTCCATTAATGCTGCAAATACTGGCCATATTGGGCCAGAATTTCTAAAATGGATCTTCTAAGCACCCGTTTGTATGTACGACACCAGAAAATTGTTATACGGGCTTTACTGATTTGCTCAGAAATTGATTTTCTTTATTTGCTATGGAAAATATAGCAATGACACCTTTTCTTCCCTGAAATAACTCTGCAGCACCCTTCCTCAGTGCCACACGGCCTGACTAAAGCCCATTCATCAGATTAATCGTGATTTGCAAATCTCGACCCTCGGAGACTTCATTAAGCAGACCTTCACTGCTGCTTGGGCTCAGACTCAACACAGCCAAAATTCCTGGCTCAAGTAGTCGTGGAACTCCAATATCGTTTAGCTCTTGTCCTAGAATCAAATATCCAAATGCTTTCTTAGAGGGTACTCTAAGAAAGCACTCTTAGGTGGTAACCTAACGTCCAAAAATGTGAAGACCGTCTTATCCTTTCCTTACGAGGTATAGCTTCAATTCTCCAAGTGGCCTGATCGTGTCGCTTTATCAGAGCTGATAGGGTATAAAACCTCAACTTTACACCCTAGTTGAGATGTAGGATCACTGTAACAAAGTTGTAGAAGCAATTGACCCCAGTATTAGAGAAAGGAGCTAGCACTGGCAAAAATCCTGATTCCTAAACAAAAAATTGCATTTAATACAATATCGTAGAACTGGTATATAATCCGAATTTCGAAATTCATATGGAAGCTCTTATATTTTTTTAGATCATTTTTGCCAGTACTAACTCCATACCACTTTCTACCCCCTTAAGTGATATGTGCCTCTCTCTCTAACGTTGAAATCAATCAGTATGAGTTACATGCTAGGCATAATACATACACGACAAAGTCGACTGGTTAATTTTGAGGAATAACCCTAAGTTTTTTCAAATATCCGTCGAGAAATCCATAACGAAAGCTTGTCAGATATCTTAGATTATCTGCGAATGCCAGTTTTACATATTTTCAGTGAAAAGTTTTTCCGAGCCGTTGAGCCATGGTCCTGATACATGACTGCTTTCTTTCATCCCGGTGGATGGTTGAAATTCTTGTACAAGTAGCGGTCCGTGTGAGTAGGTTTCTGATACACTCTGTGGCCAAGCGTTCCATCCCCATTCCTGCTGCTAACACATCCAGGAAGGGGAGGCCACCGTCCATTTCCCCCTCCATCGTAAACTATATGCGTGGGTGGATACTGTTTAAATGTTGGAAAAAGTGTGCTCTCCGTGGGGCCAAATAATAAACGTATCGTCCACATAACATAATGTTTTTGAGCAACGGAATGCGGGATACAGACTGGGAGTTCTTCAAGGTGTGACTCCACAGCAATTATTTGTTTTTTGAAGTTCTTTACAATAAATTAAATATGATTTACCTACAATATCTTCATGAAGAATTCCTATTAACAAATGGGCAATATAACGGCCACACTTGTCCGTACTTTCATCTACCATGACATAAATAAAATTATTCCCTACCAATTACTGAATTTCTGCTATTGTTTGCTGGTAACAAGATGTGACATTTTTTCGCAAGGTAATTTCGTCACGTATATTATGTTTGCAATATTTTTGCAGAAATGATTTCTATTGTCAATTATTTACGTCAAATGACAGGTATGACAGATGTTGACGGACTTGGGATTTAATTTGTGCTTTCGTTTTGTGTTTGTACCGAATTGTAGTTACATTTAAACTTGAAATTTATATTAATTATGCAGTAAGTAATAATTAACACTTAAATATTAAGATGAATAATAATAATAACATGAAATAAAACCACTTCTAGAAAAAGTAAAAGTAAAAGACCAAAAAAATTTTAAAAAATTAAAAATTTTAAATCGGAGTCAAGAGATAACGCGTACAGGCATATCCACTATCCCTAAGCAGAATCCCTCCTCTTCTGTTTTCTTCAAATTCTCTTTTTATTACGCTATTCGCAAATATGCGTGAGTCATGAACACTTCCACGCCATCGCCTTTCAATATCACAAATTTCTGGACGTTTAAAGAATAAAATCTTTTTCATTAAAATAAAGCCTGGGATTTCGCTCGTCCAGATTTTTATTTCTTATGTGAGTGCAATCTATACAGCCCACAACTCCTGGAAGATGTCTAATAGCTATCTAATTTTTTCTTTTAATGCATTGTTATTTTCGGGCCATTTTATAAATTGCCGCCTTGGACGTGCCAAGGCAGTGGCAACTTTTAGAACAATATTGCTTATGGCGGACTGTGAGACACCGTGGAGATCCTTTAAAAGTAAAACCGGAAAAGGTAAAAAAATGGCCTAATTCTGAACAACTTTTAAAAAATACCCAATTCAAACTGAAAACTGCCTTTAGCAAAAAATCTCAGATTAATAAAGAACTGAAGTTCTATCCTGATGTCCACTACTCTGTTATAAACAGAATTGAAATTTTCGCGTATCAAATCTATCACGTAATGCGCTGTATCCTTGGTCAATCCATATCTTCTCTTAAATTCACCTTCAGAAAATTCTTTAAATGGATTTTCTCTGACTTTATATTGATAAATACGGTTTCCTGCCCCAAAAGGATCTATATTATTATCAACTCAATTTCATTCAACATATCTACCATATTAACTGTCATTAATTTAGTATTTAGCCAATTGTCAAACTAAATAATATTTTAAAGAAAGCTTTCTGTTGTTTAAAATATTACCTTAATTAGCTTTTAACAATACTCTCTAACTCGTTAGACAAGGGAAAATAATAACAAAAAATTAATAAAAGTCGATAAAATTTTAAATACAGTGTTTAACCTTTAATAAAGGGAAAATAATACGGCCCATTGTATGTACGCACAGTATTTAAAAACGTAACACAATTACATGCTGTTTCGCTCAAAGATATTCAATGAATGAATAGTTTCCCTTCTGCTGGCGAAATTAAACACGTGCAGTTCTTGGAAAGAAAATTGTCGGTTGTCGATCTACATTAGGAATTACTAGGAATTTTTACTAATAGAAAGGATAAGAAAAAGCTTAAATATGCAATATATGCAACTTTTGTAAAAATATGCATAGAAATGCCTAAATATGCAATATATGCAATCACTAATTAGCGCTAATTAACTTCAATTCATTGTAATACGTCTACATATAGACTATAATTAAAGATATGCAAAAAATGAAATATATGTACTTTGCATACAATCCGGTCTCTATTTATGAGTATTCCACTGAAAAGTGTGGTCATAAACACCTTAAAAAGATTATGATATCACCATTTACATTGTAAAATAACAGCTACATCGAAACAAACTCAGATAGATATTTCATTGCGACATTGTTGCTAATCCCTTCATTGCAAGTATATGCAATCTTCCACATATCTAATTACCTCTAAATTAAATGAATTTCCCGTGGTTTGCAGATGTCAGTGTCGGAGATATTATCGAAGCCTGTAATATAAACACACGGGGGAACGAATTCAAAAGGAGATTTATGCATATTTGGACCGCCAGGCTCGGGATCCGCGTATATTACGAGCGAATAGATTAAATTTCTAATAAAAGCCGCCGTGTTTATATCTCGCAGACGCAGCCACATTTGAATGCGACGTCAGATATACCGTGCACATCTCCAGTTATACGATCTTCAATAACTATAACTGCACGTAATAGAATATTACCGGCAGGAGGACCAGCGGTAATAACATGGCATTCACGTTTGCGTGTGCGTGTTTATAGAGATGTGTATGTGTACTCCGTACGAAATCAGAGCCCGCTTTGATCACAGTTGGTTATTATTATCGTGGTAGGACTTCAAACGTAGATTCTAGTACGGTTGACTTGATGTCTATTTGACAATATTACCGGTCAGTCTAGAGGACATCGCATTATATCCGTTGCACTTCCATGCACGGGCTGCTGTGTTTGTATTCGGTCGTTTAGTGCCTCTGTGTGCCGTCTGTTTGGAATTTGCCATCGCTTAAATTTAAACGAAGGTCCGGAACAAGGGTATACCTAATCTATTCAAGTTCTATTGTATGCTCATTGTTTCGAGTTACGTTTATGAAATTACCCAAAATGTAATATTACATAAAGCATTTGGTTGTATTACAGGTACATTCGAGACAGGCAAAGGGTGCTCGCATGGAGCGATTTTATTCCCACTGCTATGGTTACAAGTTTTAGGTGCACGCGGATGATTATTCGTGCAGCACTGATGGTCTTATCATTACCATTTTTAAGAGTCTTCCAGATGATGCCATCGATTCCCTAGTTACTCTAATAAATGACTCATTTGTGAAAGGTGTTTTTCCATAATGTTCTAAAACAGCTATTATCATCACCCTCCATAAAGGCGATGGAAATGATGATATTAGGGGTTTACGAAAATTGGATAGGATACATACCGATGTACCAAAAGCCTTCGGAAATCGTATCATTTGCAATGTACTAGCGTTCCGAAATTTACCGGTATATACCCATTCCATCTACCGGATCCATGATTCGTGGATCGAGAATTTAGTCGGTAAATGAAAATGTATCGGTAAACATAACCTTCAAAAACCACTTGTACACTGTGCTTGTACTCTCCTTATCTCTGCTTAATAGATACGTTGGTTAGAGGTTATTATAGTTTGAATTTAAGTATGAATAATATGAATAACGTAAGTGGGGCCGAGAACAAGTGTGTCTAAAAACTCTATTAAATTGCTACTAATTTTATATCAACAACATTTAAATTTGTTTAAAAATTCAAAAAAAACTAATAAAACTATTTGGGGGATAATTGCCGAAAAAATGGTTCAAACAGGATATTCTGTGACGTGGGAGGATTGTGATCTTAAATTTAGAAATTTGAAGAAAACATACAAAAGGATAAAAGATAATAACAACCTGACCGGGAGAGGAGCCAAACAATGGATTTATTTTAATATCTTCGAAGAGATTTTTGGAGCAGATGCAGATATTAACCCACCCTGCGTTATTAATAACTCAATAATAGAGACGAGTAATGGTGAAAGTGAATCTACGTCTAAGGAAGTGAGCGATTTAGAGGTAAGTTATTGCCAAATATAATATGGATACATGATAAAATAAATGTATTTTTTGTATTTTAGAACATGACACCCAAAAGTGAAAAACCTCGAAAGAAAAGGCAGTCTGCTGATGACGAACCAATGTGGCTCAAAAAATATCGTGCAGATGTAGCTCAAAGACATGACGAAAAGATGCAATTATTACGCGATCTAATTAGTAAGCTGAAAGATAAATAAAAAAAGCAGAATAGCTTTTATGATAATAAATGTTTTATAAAAAAGATAGTAATTATTTGTTAAGCGTTTTTTATGTTATAAGTAGAATTTTTTTTTATGTTTGTACCATTTAACGTACAAATGCCAGTTTAGAAATATTTATTGTTTAAAATAATGTACAATTATTTTTTTCTTAGAACTAAGTTATTTATTTAAATTAGAACAAAACAAAGAACTTGTGATACAATAAATGCAGTTAATAAGTACATACACTATATCTATTTATTGTTTCTCATATAAAAAGTTTGTGCTACAGAATTTCTTTTCAATAAATCGACTGGGATATTTTCTGTAAATTCTTCCACATTCACGCCTATATTATCTTCATCTTCAAGATCTGGTTCAATAGTATCTCCTCTAGCAATGCATATGTTGTGTAATACACAGCAAGCCACTATTAGTGGAGCTATTAATTCTGTTTTATAGATATTTACATATTTTAATATCCTGAATCTAGTTTTCAGAATACCAAATGTTTGTTCAATGTACACGCGAGTACCTGAATGCTTAAAATTGTAAGTTTTTTGAGCTCTAGTCAGATGACCATTATCTCTGTATGGTGTTAAAATGTAATTCGTGTTTGGGTAGGCAGAGTCACCTAAAATGTGGGTATCATATGGAAATAGTCTCTCTGGATGTTCTGCCATCATTTTGCCAAGTCTGGATTTTCTAAAAACACGGGCATCATGCATACAGCCAGGATATCCTAGAGATTATTTTGAAAAAATAAATACATATTCTTGTAACTGCCACAATTAATTTACCTGCGCAAACATCTGTAAACATATAGTCCGCGTTACACACACCCTGTAGAATGACAGAATGGTATTTCTTTCTATTATAATAAGCAGTTTGATTTGATTTGGGAGCTGCAATTGGAATGTGGCTTCCATCTATAGCACCTATAACATTCATAAAGCCATGGCGTTCTTTGAATTTCTCCGTAGCTTGCAAAATTTCTGGTTTTGTCGTTGGCCATTTAATATAACAATCTGCTAACTTGACAAGTTCATCACAAATAGCATGGAGATAATCATGGGCAGTCGATTTCGAAATATCGAATTTTTCAGATATAATTCTACAAAAATATATGTTAATAGATCCTTAAAAAACATAAATTTGAATCTGTACCTAAATACTTCTTGGTTGACAGCAACGTTAAAGCAATTAATAATTGCTTTTCAGGCGACTCCTTATTTCTTCCACTTCTTTGAGTTTTTCGATATAGCCGCTTACCTAAAACTTCTATTAAGTTTGTGAACGTTTCGCGATTCATACGGTAATGGCTCTTAAAATCTGAAGTATAATATTAATTTGACTACACCTATAAGTTTGCTACATATTAATACTATTACTTACCATCAAGATTATACATTAAAGCCACCTTTTCGACATACTTTGAAATGCATTTTCGTTTCTTTTTATTTCTATAATTTTCTAAGATAATTATGTTTTCATCGTCGCTGCTATCTATTATTTCGGATATAGAAAGCAATTACTTTAACTTAGCTTTCTGATCCATTCTTATCTTGTCTCAGGAAATACAATGACACGCAAGTAAAAGGTAAAACAAAATATTTTTTAGGTTATGTAATTACTGAAAAAAAGATGTATTTAAAACGTTCGAAAATACATGTACCAGTTCCATCTACCGTCCGAATCAGCTGTTTACCGATAGGGACTCGGTAGATACCTTACGATCCAATTTTCGTAAACCCCTATTAATAATTATCGCTGAATTGCCCTACTCCCAGCTTCCTCCAAAATGATTGAGAGATTAATAATAAATCAGCTAATTCAAAATTATCACGCCTGCACAGTTTGGCTTCTTGTCATAACAAACACTTTACAGCAACTGTGATCTGAGAAGCTTCTAAAGCCTTTGACTGTGTCAGTCATGACATTCAATTAAAAAAAAATATATTTTACTATGGGATTCATGGTATTCTTCAGGAATGGTTCAAATCGTACCTTTTCAATAGGAAACTCTAGCGTTCCTCAAGGCTCAGGGCTTAGTCCAATACTTTCTTTCCTTTTATCAATGATATCACCAATTTAAAGACCAGCGAGCAATTATGTCTCTCCGCAGACGACGGTAGCATCACTTGAAGCAGTTCAAACAGAGTAGACACTACATATCTACTAATAGATATGCTACAAGAGTTCTGGCGCAAATTCTCATAAGGTTTACACAGGGGGTCTAAATTTACTTTACTTCCGGTTTTTCCGGATGCCTATCACAGTCTCTAAACAGTTATCGAAACAGCTTAACGGTTCCAGGAACCGCAGGAATAGAATAGCTTGAACAGTTCCCGAAACAGCTTAAACAGCTCTTGGTACAGCTTGAACAGCTATTAGAACAGCTTCAATCAGCTTAAGCAGTTTCTTGAGCTGTTTAAGCTGCGCTTGGACCTATTTGGCTGTTCTAGGAGATGTTCAAGCTGTGCCAAGAGCTGTTTAAGCTGCTTCGGGAACTGTTCAAGTTGTACCAAGAGTTGTGTAAGCTATTTCCGGAACTGTTTAAGCTATTCTAGGAACTATTGAAGCTGTTCCTGGAACTGTTGAGCTATTTAGAACTGTTTGGAGACTGCACACAGAAAAACGACTTCTTAATTGAAATAAAAGCATTTTCTTGACTGTATTCCCTTGACACAAGTAAATATTTACCTCATTCAAGAAAACATTATAGGTTTAAGTAATTTAATTTTAATTCTTTTTTCTTTGGTTGTAGCGGCTTAATGTAAGAATTAAGTAAAATAAAACTTTCTTTTTACGTTTCGACAAATATATTTGTCTTAATCATAAAAATATTAAATGTCATAATAATAATTAAGCCGAAATTGTTAAGTTAAATTTTGAAAAATAGGTATTACATATTTGAAGACATTATTTTAATAGATAGAAATGATTACTTGTAAGTAATATGTTAGATTTTAAATTACTATGTTTGTTTTCGTTGTTTACATGGTGAGAGTTTTACAAGTAATTTTTTAAGTAATTACACCTTTTGCTGTAAAATACTTTATTTTCTTGGAATATTACTGAAACCGAATAGTAATTTTCTTCGTCGAAGTATTTTAAACACTTAAATTTAGTTAGTCGGTAATGGTGGGAACTGCACATGTGCAAACGCATACGTTAATTGATTCTTATTGGTGATATTAGACCATCTGATCTAACAGTGGGGATGCTAGCAAGCGCGTACGCGACACATGAGTATGTAAGTGTTTAAATCAACTACATATTTATTTAAATATTCAAGAATTTACTATTCTTCATCGAAGTAACTACTTCTTTGCGTAATTTACTTGACTGAAGTGAGAATCACTTGCATTAAGTAACCGTTTTTCTGTGTGTGTGCTAGGTATCCGGAAAAACCGGAAGTAAAGTAAATTTAGACCCCCTATTTTAACTGTTATTGTTTATAATTATTGTTATTTATGATGCAACACCACTGGTACAATATATGGTCTATCTATCTATCTATCTATCTATCTATCTATCTATGTATCTATGTAAACCTTATGAGATTTTGCGCCAGAACTCCTGTAGCATATCTACTCAGAGGAGTACCACGATTCCTATAGTAAAATATATTTTTTTTATTAGAATATCATGACTGACACTGTTAAAGGCTTTAGAAAAGTCCCAGAACACAATTGCTGTAAAATGTTTGTTATGACAAGAAGCCAAAATGTGCAGGCGTGATAATTTTGATTTTTTTAAGAAAAGCCATCAGCTGTTCTTTTATAACACTCTTAAAAGGATAAAGTAAGCAAGAAGTTTTCGGAACCCAACAATAGCTAACTGATGTCGTTTGAAGCTACTACAGCTTTGACACTAACAAAAGTGGAACAATTAATACCATCGAGTATTCAAGATATCTTCAAAAAATTTCGATGAATATCGTCCGCACAAATTATTATATGTAATTGTAAAATATGATACTTTATTACATTCTTACATATTCTACACATCCTAATTTGAAATTATAGAGTCCAATTTTTGACATTAGAACTACAAATTGCAAGTGGCACATTGTTATAAGTTAAGTAAACGAATCGTTTTCAATGCGGTGATAGCGTTATTATTTTTAACAACGAAAGAAACATTTTTGGAAAGAAAAGAAATAGTAATAAATATTTGCCTAAATATTTAGACCATACTCATGACAAAAAAAAAAAATATTGATTGATCTCAAATGCTTTAACAAACGATATTATAATTATACGCCCCCTTTGTTGTGAACCCGGAAAAGTAACATTAAGGTATAACGAGTGTTTGCGAAGTCGGATTCGTAGCGAAATCAAAAACTAAAATACAAAACATCAGTCGTCAATGGCCATCAAATGAGGTCGACACCGAGACGAGCTTGTTTTCTACATCTATAGGGAAATAAAAAGTAACAGCGTACTAACATCATTACACCAGCGAAAGGCACCATTAACTTCCTCGAGACGGCTTAATCCAGACTAATAAACCTCGAACAGGACAAAAATAGTAGAAACGAAAATCTGACGGTCCAGAATTTATATTATTAATTTTAATGGATGTAACACAAAACAAATTCATGAATCACGAAACGTTAGACGACTTGCAATAAAAATCTTAACGCGCACACGACGAGTGCACGGATAAAGGGCATTGTACTCTTTACAGGCGATTCGTCATGAAGATGATGGTCATAATATACGAAACGTAGTATATCTTGTACATGTATAACATTAAAAGATTAAAAGATTAACCGCCGTTGTAGTTCCAGTCCTAAATAAAACAAATTTTATTGGACCGAAGTCGCCATTTTAAAGCTCCATTCGTCATTTTTATGGTATGGATATTAATTTGTCTGGGGTTGTAGTTCTTGTGTGGGGAATAACTCGAAAATCTTTCTAGTAAATCGACATTGTATTTTCTTTTTGTATACAAGATGTCATAAGTTAAATTAAGCTTCGGATGACCACCGAGGGCTATTGACACCACTCCTTTCTTACATTAACATATAATAATACGTTAGAAAAGCAGAAGAATAATGATATTGAAAAATCAAGAACCAATGTTGAAAGGGCATGTCGTTACCCTGCTACTTGGTCATTGAATATACTGTAATGGAATGTGTACTCAATATTATTTAAATATAAAGTTACTATGTTACTTAGTTATATCTTAAAAAGATATAAAATGTAGCAGCAGACAGCCAGACGATGTCCAAGTGATGTAGGAAATCTCTGCATTTGGCAAGTCCTTCAAAGCATTTTCCTTCAGAATTTTCCCTTCAGGAAGTAAAGAGGGTCAGCAGTGATATACCTACACATCGAAAATGAATATTAGAATTTAAATAGTATATTTTTACAATAGATATTGACAGATTAAAGTTGGATCCAAGGTCAATTAAAATGAACATTTTTTTACAGTGTATTTATTTCATTTAAATTTAGTCTAATAATGTTTTTATATGCATTGGCATTCCAATTGCATTGATATGTCAACAGAAAGACATGGGAAATTGCTGGAAATTGAGTTCTGTCACAATTCTATGTGTATAAATAGTTGCCTACTTTTTGTGTACAGTAATGAATTTTAAGATTGTTAATTTTACATAGTAATAAGTGTTGAAAATTTTGAAATGTATTTTCTCATGATCCAGAGACATCTACCTTTATTATATTTTAATTGTAAGGTAATTCCAGAATTTTGCAATAATTATTTATTTTCATTTCGTTTAAACATTCGACAGTCCATTCGGTCACATGGGCATTCTCATGTATTAAACAAGTATATTCACCTCGCGTCGGTGAAATTAACGGATATTCTGCGACAGTTGTACTCCTTGTCGAAGACAATCGCTTTCAAGTCGGTTAAAAGTTTTCAATTCGAAACCATTCAACAGCCAACCTTCGTCAGAGACAGACGTGTCTCAATTTGTTTTCGTAAAATTTAACGACTATTTTGATAAAATCCAATTTTATTCCAAATTACAACCTAAAAATAATTGTTAATTGTTAAACAAAGTTTATCACATAAATATTATCCAAATTACCTACAACCTTTTGGGTAATTTTTCTCCAACGACGTTTTTCCGAGTCTCCTGAAATGTTCCTGTCCTGATCGAGCCATCCTCCGCGATCTGAAGTACCTACGATGCAAGGTCCGTATATACTAGGTTGCCTCGTAACTTTTCAGCCAACCAAGAGAAAAAGCGCGAACGCGTCATCATGTATGCTGTGTTTAATAAGTAAAGTGGTGCATATATGTAAAAATAAATGGCGATTTGTACTCCCAGACTAAATATTTATTTTTTTTACAAAAATCTTAATTTAGAAAATTTTTCAATTAATGTTTTGTCTTGCAATATAATTTCAAGTTCTTGACAGAATACCACAATACCAAATATTATATTATATAGTCAAAGAAATGTTCCACTAGCGTACTATGGATGGCACCGCAGTATTCTCTTATGGAAATATTTCCACTACAAACATACAACAATAGAAAATGCTGGTAGTGTCATCTATAGTGCGCCAGTGGAACATTTCTTTGACTCGAGAATGATCGCGAGGCGCGTCATCACAGCGTCATCGTATATCAACCCTCCCCTTTCCCCGGATCTTTCCTGCAACTTACGAGGCAACCTAGTATATACGGACCTTGCCTACGATGTACCAGGGCCCCTAGCAGATACCCGACCATTCCTGACCACTTCGATGTCCGTTTGAACGTTTCAAAAGCGCGGGAATTTTGAAATTTAATTTAGACGTATTCACGTTCTCGACAATGAATTTACATTGCAAAAAGTGGAATTACTAATAAAACGTTATTGTTATTAATTAAGCGGACTCACGTAACTTACCTGAGATAATAATATCCTTAGATTTATGTCTGATTTTACACAGGTTCACATTTTGAATTTTTTTACAAAATAAAACCACTTTTATTCGCACTTAAATGTTTTCATTATACATGAGAGATTGATTACCATCGAGGAACAACATTATCGTGCCTACGACATCTTCTATACTGGTCATTAACATGCAAATTGAAGGAGAATGGATATTTTTGGCAACAGTCTTGCACGCCTGCTTCATACGTACTGAGATAATAAAAGCGGATATAAAACTAGCTATTCGTTATTTTTTTGATGTCAACGTGCTTCAATCGAAAATTCTCGCCCTGCATGCCATCTGGCTTGTGAGCACTTCTAATTTAAAATTAATAAATATAGATGACACTGGGATGTACAAAAATTTAATGTTTACTAATTTAATGAATGTATTTTTTTTAAAATTTATTTTTTCAATCCGGGCTGTATGCTACTCTGTAGCGTTACAATACATATTCAGTAACCTCACCCTTTTAACGTTTAATAATATAAAAAAAAAAAACAAGACGCATTTTATAAAGAAAAAAATTTAATTCCCTTTGAGCGTTTTCAAATATCGTTGTATACATGAAACAACATTTACTTTTCCTATTTTGTTTTTATCGCAGGAAAATATATTGTCAGAAATATAAAATCCGTACGGTTGGATTTTTTTTTAAACATCAAAAGCCTTAACATTGTTGATTGCGAAAGTCTATAAAAAAAACGGACGGATAACTCATGAAACTTGCAGTCGAGAGAAAAACTGAAGAGTTGGAATAAAAACGCCCCTAGCTGAGCATCAGCGACATGCTCTGTTGTATATTTCTTTGCAATAAAAAATATAAATGAAATCTGGTGTATTTTTCGTTTGACAGTGATAATTATCATTGTTGGAAGTTCCAACAGTTATAGTGCTTTTAAATAACGTACCCGTCCGATGTTTAAATCCTTTATTGAAGTATTAAGATGCTTAAAATAAACTCTACTATTAAAATAAGTAAGTACTTATTGTGCTGTGTCCCTTAATAATGAAACATCAATTTAATTTAAATTGCGCATGCAACATTATATAACCTGGTAAATTTATGATATAAACACACATGTGACCCAGCTTTATATAGAATTTATATACGGATTGGTCTTGAACCGTAGGAGGTCAGATATAAACTTCAAAAAAACTTGCATAAGGACGCATTTGTAATCATGCGTAACGTCAAATCTAATCTAGTTTCTTAATACTTAGCACACGTAGACTAAACTGAAAATTAACGTAAACGTTTGCTCGATAAAATTTTCCTTAATTCGGCGATTGCTTTTTACGTCTGTAATGATTATGTGAAATTAAGATATTACTATATTTAGAAGGTCAATTATGATTAACTATTATCTGTTATCTATCAAATACTGCATGAGTTTCGTTATTACTGCAGTTAGGAAGTGAGTTACATTTGCGTATGTCCATGTTTATATTGACCATGTCGTCTACATATATCAACACATGTTGATAGCAAAGTGTAGATATATAAATGTATTTTAAAAATATCAACATACTCGTACTCGAGTTGGCAATGGCTGAAGCTATTGGTTTATTTTTTCGTGATGTAATATAGTTAGCTATCATCAATGAATAATTAACAATTTCCAATTGCTGAGAATTGTTAATTTTCATTTCAATTGTATTTTTCAGTTTTTGTACAGTAAATAACTGTAATTTTTTAAGAAAAGCTTTTCAGAACTTCCCTCAAGACTATAGTTAAAGTAACTGTTAGTGTCGACATGTATTCTATCCCTAATCTATACAACATGTCTTCATTAATTTGAACATGAAGTTAGACATCAAAACTAGATCGAAAAAAATCATTAGGAGCCAACGTAAAAAGGTTTCTGATGGATTACCTTGGAGCAATGTAGTAGATATCAGTGACTCATCAATAATCTCTTCCCAAGTCCTTCTGAAGGTTCTTACAGTTAAGCAGTGTTGGCAATGGCTGTACAAATCATGAGATTGACCGCACAAGATACAACATCACAATCCAACTAACCGAATAATCGCTGAAATAAATTTTGCATAGCAACGGTCTTAAGTACGAGTCCTGAGGCATGCCCGACGTGGCAAAAAAAAACGGACATGACTAACTATTATAAGTAGCATAAGACAAATATTCATCTCTTAAATAATCAAATTTTGTATGCTTTTCGCACATATCTTGGTTAAAGCAAAAATTTTACAACTAGTGGTACGGAAAGCTTATGAACTGTGAATTATTAGCAGACTATAATCAAAGTTTCTCAGTTTAGAGGTGCCATAGAACGTTACTGAGGCACTCTCTTGCGGCGAAATTCCAGTTTTAGGGGGTCCAATCTGACTTGAAAGTTTAACCAAATTTCATTTACACAGAAAGAAGTTTGAATAGTAAAGTCGTGTCATTGTGTAAGTACTGCTTTTTGCAGCTGGTGTTTTAGTTATTTACACTGCAGTGGGTTTTACAATAAACAAGGAACAGCATATGTCATACTTGTTTGATTAAATAACAAAAATCGGTTATAATTTTTGTCATTAAATATCTAGTATTGATCATACTTCTCATTACATCATGCAGTTCCAATTCACCTAAGGCGTTTTTTAGCACGGGCACAGCTAGGTTTGAAGTGGTTTAGAACAGTTTAGGATTACGCCACTTGACCATTGCGGTTTGCGAAAATAAATTCGGTTTGCTTAAGTCTACTTAGAACTTACAAAATAACAGATAAAGTTGTGTACAATTTTATTAAATTTCGTCAAATTGGAAAGTACCAGCACTGGTTGTTAGATCAATCTTCTACATCATATTATTATCACATTATTATATAATAATGTTTATTCAAAGACCATAAAGTACAATACATTAGTATAAGATAAATCTGTACACAAAAATTTTAAATGTGTAACAGGTAAACATAAATGTAAACATATCAAAAAAAAATAAAACTAAATTAAACAAACTAAAAACTAAGGTGGGAGGGGGACTACAGTGACTGACTAAAAAATTCATCTAATGAATAGTACTGTTTATCTATTAAATAACTCTACAAGTTACTTTTAAACGCCTTGATGTTATTCAGCTCCTAATGCTCGAGTCCAAATAATTAAATAACTTAATGCCTGTAAACAGAGGGTATTCTCGAAGATGGTTAACTTGTATTTAGGAATACTAAAATCATTAACCTTTCTAGTAAAATAATTATGATAATCATGATTTCGCTTTAATTCGTCCTGCATACTTTTAACGAGTGCAAGTAATTCATATATATATATATATAAACAATCAGACAATTATATGGGTAATCGGTCTGTCTAAATAAAACCAAATAAATACCTCAATATTTCGTTTTAATTTAAAACATCATTTATTATAATTTGTATATTTTTAGTGCCTCCTGATGATGTTTTAAATTAAAACGAAATATTGAGGTATTTATTTGGTTTTTTTTAGACAGACGATTACGCATATATATTGTCTGATTTTTACGAAGTCCGGTCGATATTCCTTTTATTCTATATATATATATATTATATAGAATTTGTAGTTACCATAATCCTCAATTCATTCCTGAAACAAATTTCGACACAAATGCCGTCTTGAAACATTTACATATTCGTATTATGCTTTCTGTAACCGGAACTCCAAATACAATGTTAGCTAGCTCCCCAGAAAATCAAATTTTAGACTAATTCATATTCGCATAATAGTTAGATTTTCATGGACTTCTAGACTGTTATATCTGCTAGATATATAACATAGCATGTTTGAGATAGTTGTGAACATAAATTATCGACATGTGTTGACCAACCTAGATTACAATCAATATACAAACCAAGAAATCTGAAAGAGGTTATCTGTCGAATTGATCGGCCATCAACTCGTAGCAGTGCCTAAATCTATGTCTTTTTCTAGGAGTGAGTTCATGAACAGTTTTATCAATAATTAGTCGCATGTCATTACTTGTCACTGAGTAAGTTTATTCATTATATTTTGCATATTAATTCTTAATAAGTCTAGGTTTGCAGCAGCAGAGGTGTAAGCATTATCATCGGCATAGATTATTAGATTGTAGTCATTAATTAAGCAAGGTAAATCATTTATGAATAATAAAAAAAGAAGTGGTCCTAGAATGGAGGCCTACGGCACTCCAGATTCTACGGAGAGTTCTTATGAATGTTGATTGTTGACTACTACCATTTGCTTTCTACCACATAAGTATGACTTGAGCCAAAAATACATTCGCCCTCTACAACTAGCTCTACGAAACCGTTCTGCTACTATGCGACAAATCGCTGACCAATGGTTTGGAAAAGAAGGTAGGCCTGTTACTACGCGTACACTATATTCCCGCAGTCGAGCCCTTGGACTTTTTTCATACCGTCCATGATTAGTGCTTCCTTTGACTGCGGACCATTGTCGTAATATGTTGACGATAATTTGCATACTATATATGTTGAAGTATAACTATCAACTCAGAAGTTTTGGGAATATCAAGCCCCTGTGACTTATTTGTTAGTATAAGTCAATTTACTTAAAATAGGCGTTTGATTTGTGTACTAATATAGGGCTGATAATTGCAGATATTTGTATCTTACCGAATTTATTAAATATGGTAGATTTTTTTCCAAAGTAAACACATAATTTAATTTGTCATTTATTGAAATATCTTAACGTTGTACTTGGTTTAATTTGTGCTATTACAAAGCTCAAAAAGTATTTGTTCGAGGTTGTTTATAAAAAATTGCAGTGTTAATATTGTGTGTATCTAAAACAAAGTGCGTACGAGTGCGACTGTGACCGTTTTAATTTTTTTTTTAGATTTAATATCCATTGCAATTAAGCATAGCGATTTTTTTTTGGTGGTTAACACAAACACAAAAATTCAAAAAGATCAACACTGGCACATAAGCTTAAGCAGTGTATTTATGAAAGAGATTATAAATGAACAAGAAGCTGACAAATTATTAACTAATGTTATAAAAAAAAATGTAGAATTTCGTTGGAGAGCAATTCTCGCAACGTAAAAGAATTTACAGCAAAAAATAAAGAGTGGTTAGATCAGGAAGTAGAACCTGCTGGTGCTACTATTAGTAATACAGTCCAAAAGAAAGTCCATCTACAACAAAACAATTTGGTAGGCCACAGAAAGCATTTTATGAATGTAGTTTACGTGAAAAAAGGTATGATGCAATATCAACGTCAGAATTAAGTTTTTGCAACTGAATATTACTAACTAACTAACTTACTAACTAACTTGAATATTGTTTGAGAAAGAGTAGTAATCATTCGGCACAAGGGTTTGCTGTTGAGAGGCATGTTGGACTAATGGTTTGGGGGTTATTACCTATGGCAGTCGAATACTACTTCTCTTTATTTGAAGCAGTATAATAGCTATGCGTTATGTTGATGATGATGGCCTACAAACCACTTTACTACCTTATCTAGATAGCTGTCCACACGTCCTTTTTCAGCAAGACAACGCACGTTCCCATATTATTCGTCGAACCATGAACTTTGTCCAAGAAGCAGGCGTTAATGTTTTGCCATGGCCACCCCATGTGTGAGGAATCATGGAAAGGAGACTGTCCACTTTGCACCATCCTCCACTTGGAACGAGGTGCCACAAGCAGATATTGACCATCTCATTTTGTCGACGCCAAACACATTATTATTATTTTTTTTTTCATATTACATGTTAATAAAATTTCTTACAAATGTTATCGCTTCATTTTTATGTAATGCTATCAAACTGACAAAAAAATCGAAGTTGAAAAAATCATTCCTTCTAGGTGTAACACAATGTCACTTAGTATATACATTGTGGTATACATTGTGGTTGCATATGATAATTTAGTTAAAGACAATATGCAAAGCTATATATAAAACTTGTGGCAACATTTAACATATGCTTAAAAAAAAGATACTGGATCTACAGTCCCAGTTGCGACAATTAAATCAAATAAACAACGTCTAAGCAATATTTAATCAATTCAATTTGAAAGATTCTATCGTTTTTACTAGCTGTTGAAATGATTAATTCCCAGGTTGTCATGTCCTGCGTTGCTCCAGTTACAACTATGCTTTGTGTCCGACTCGTTCTACATCTTTT
This sequence comes from Protaetia brevitarsis, assembly GCA_004143645.1. Classification (NCBI taxonomy): domain Eukaryota; kingdom Metazoa; phylum Arthropoda; class Insecta; order Coleoptera; family Scarabaeidae; genus Protaetia; species Protaetia brevitarsis. The sequence continues at coordinate 70,884 of RXPK01001808.1, forward strand.
GTTTTAATAGTAATAAACATAAACAACCTAAAACAGAAACCAATTGTCTTAATCCTTATCTCTTCTTGTTTTCCTTGTTATTTCTTTTGAAATATAGGCTGAATGTCTCAATAACTGGGATTAGAGAAAGTAAAGGAAATGCATTAGCATTATCGGTGGTACCCTGTTTTTATTATTTAAAAAAGGTTGTTTACCCATGTCGAGCGAAAACAAAAAAGGGAAAAGACAAAGAGAAGGACCTGTTGTTATTATTAGAAAGCATAGATAAGTATCGGGATGCTACCCTGCCCGGCCTCATCTGCGTTTTAAAAAATTACAATTCGTGAGTCAGACGATGAAGATAGGTGAAAACAAGCGAGTTTATCAATAATAATTAGATTCGATTGCATGATAGTGCAAGAGTGAAACGGTTTTACATTATTTTGTAAAATAGGACGCAATGAATATCCCCAACTAAATATGATACGCTAAGGTCACTTCGAATTGTGTAGGAATATCAAAGATCTGTAAATTCATAAAACATTTCAACGTTGGTTTAATAAAATATGGATCTATTTGTATATTATAGCCTAAGTGTGAACTAACATATTTCTGGCCATTTTATGGCCTCTTACTAATCAGTATACATTAAGATTACCAAAATTAAATTAAATAGTAATTTAAGATATTCAAAGTGATGATAGATATAAATTGCAAGAAATATGCTGAGTTTAAAACGTAAATTACACTTATTTCGACATACATAATACGAATATTCATGCTTATGTAGATGTGTAAGTTTCGCGATAAGGAATATGGTGCTATATCTGAAATAATCCCCTCTGTATCATCCTTTCATCAACGTGCGTCAACAAGTCTGGTGAGTCTCCTTATCTGGCTCTAGAAAATTGTTGTTATTTATTTTAATTTTTATAAAAGTCATTTATGTTTGCAAATATATTTTTAAAGACGCAATAAATATATGTATCTATCTACCCGTAATAAAATGTGTTTCTCTTATGAAATATCACGTTGTGAAATTAACTTTCGAGATGGAGAATCACTTTAGAACGAATTAGCGTGCTTATCTTTAAACTGCTTGTAGATTTCATTTTTGTTTATAGTGTATTTATTTTTGTTTAAATTTAGTTTAAATAATCATTTTGTATATAATTGCGATCCAAGTTCATTGATATGTCAACAAAAAGACAAGGTAAACTGCTAGGAATTCGGTTTTATCAAAAATTGATGTGTGTGAAAGGTTGCATACCCTTTGCACAGTGATATTTTTATGATTACTAATAAAATGTAATATTATTATTATTTATTTCAGTTTAGTTTAAACATTTCATAGTTCCGTTTGGTCACATGGGCATTCTCATTTATATTAAATATCCTATATTCCTCTCACATCAGTGAAATTAACGGACTTTTCTGAGGCAGTTGCAGTTGGCTGTGTCGGTTAGATTCCTGTAATTCAACGGATTCACTAGCCAACCTCCGTGAGAGACGGACGTGTCTCGAGTTATTTTATAAAATTTAGAGGCTATTTTGAATATCTAAAGTATCAAGAACAATCAGTGAAAGTATACATTTTGTTCTGCCTGTCCTCTATCAGGGCATAATACAGGGTGTATCAGATATAGAGGTAAATATAATAATATGTAGCAGCTGTAATCATATACAATCAAAAAGTTTTAATGCACAGGGGGTCTATCTGTAAGCATTAACGAGGAAAAAAAAAATTATAAATGCCGTGGGCTAGAGTGCTGTGCCCAACCTAAATGCTGTCCAGAGTATACCCCCACATACCACTATCATTCAGCCATTACCGCTGTTAGTTTTGTGTGGATCGCCGCTTGGAATGCAAGCCACTTCGAACATTTTATTTAAATTCTTCCCGTCTCGAAAAAACGATCCTTTTTCAGGACCATCATGATTTCATATAAAGAAAATCGAAGCTTGTGAAAAGGCGTGTTTGCAAATTTTCTGTATCTACATTTATGTATGTCTAATTCGATTCAATTCATTTTGCGTTATATGATTAAATAAATCCAAAAGAAATAACTCAGATTCATATGGTACCGTTTATTAGCAACTAACTCTCGATTCGACAAAGCAAAAGAAAAATATTTACGTTTTTTGTAACTACCGAAGTCGCATATCCGGTGAAACTCGAACGTCTTATCAGGATATTAAAAATAATACTTTGTAGACTTACGTAGAATGCTCTTAACAAATAAGGAATGTTTATTTTATAAAAAGAATAAATTTAAAATGCCTCAGTTTTGCTATTTTTATAAGGCACACTGGCCGATTGGCCTTTATTTATTCAGAATGACGTAAATGAACTTACGCATACCATTAAGAATAATACTAAATGAGTGCAATGTATTTATACATAATACCACGTTTAGCGGGTGCTTAACATGACGTTTCCTTGCACCAGGCCCGGACTAAAGAATTTTTGGCTCTAAATTTGACTTTTTTTTATTCTTTAATGATGAAATCCGGTTTCGGTGGGTTTGTGCTTTATATGTCGTGTAGTTAACACCAAGCGAAATTTACTTTTTTATTTGATACATCCTGTATACACAAACTTGCAAAAGTCTTGCACACCTGTTGTATTTTCTAAATTATTTAGATATATTAAGTGGTAATTTTTTTCTCAGCATTCTAATAATATATCAAGAAAATTAAAGTGCTTAGATGTTTCTATTAACAATTTAATTGAAGATACCAAAAAAATCACAAACTGCGCTCCGAAAAGGAGCCACCTCTCTACGTATAATGTTTCTTCTAGAACTGATGGGCGAGCTGGTGATTTTCCCTTCAAAGCACTTCCAGTTCCTCTGAAGCGATGGACAACCCGATTGATGTATCGAAGGAGATTTTCTTGATCAATTTGCACTTCGACGAATTGATTTATAAATTCTTCAGCACAAAGTACAGCTGAATATTTCCACTGCCTATCACCTCCTTGCTCACCATTTCGAAAGTATGCCTCCAAAATAAATTTATCTTGGTCCAGTGTAAATGGCATTTTGCCAAAAAATACACGTTACACTCTTCAATCCGAAATGAAGGCGTAGTCTTGAGGAGACTATATGTGGAAAATCAACAAACAATAATAGGGAATGACTAAATAGGCAAAATTCAAACACGAAACGTACGGCTATGTAGAACATGTGTCAATTTTGACAGCAAAATTTGAGGAAACGCTGTATTACTAATTTCATTACAATCATTGGATGAAGATATTGATTTGCGCATCGCGGAAAGTAGTATAGGACCAGGACAATTATTCTCGATCTCAGTATGTCGGTGATACATATAAATCCAGAATTATATTTTTATATTACATTCAGTTATTGATTAATTAATAATTCCATTTAATAATCGTTCATATAATAAACGTGTATAGATTATCTCTACATAAGCTAGGAGTAAACAAATTCGTTATTTTCTGATTTATACGCCTCAAGTTATACTCATTATTCGGATAATGATGTTAATGTTGGTAATATTTATTTAGTATATCATTCTACAACCAGGTGTTCTTATCTTTAATCTAGAAGTACATTTCGTGCGTTTATAGTTTATTAAAGGATTTATTATTTAAATTCCATGTGTAATATTCTAATTTGTTCTCGAAATTTTTAGACACACCTCTAAAATTTCACAGGGTAAATACAAAAAAAAATAATAAATTTGCTTTGTTGTGAAATTGAAATATCTATCTTGTGTAAGATTAAAACCCTTAATAAGAAGTGCTTTTTAACAAAACAAGTTTGAGTAATTTTGTTGCGGATCTTGCGTGTGCTGTTAAGGACTAAATGATTGATTACTGACTCCTGGATAGAAGAATGAATATGATATCCTCGCAATGAAATAAGTTTTTTTAATCGTTAGAGTCAGCTTTGTTTCAAAAAATTCTAATGTGAATGCGATTCCGTTTCATCACATCTTCTTAATAGTTCAATCATCCGTTTTTTTTTTATTATTATTATGGTGAATATGCAAAATTCACTCCAGAATTAAAAAAAAAACACTAAAACAAAAAATTCAATTTTTGGTGATTAAATTATCATACTGAAAATAGTTTGATTGTTAATAAAAGTGAAAGATAATATATACAATAATTATAACAAATAAATAAACATATTATTTTGCCAGATATTTCTGTTGGAAAGGAAATTCAGAGAAAATTATGCAGTAAACAATTACAGAGCATATTATCAGTGTACTTATGTATATGATTAAAAGATTTAGTTGTTTAGTAAGCTGTGGCATTGTTTTGTAATCTTTTTATAAATAATTTTCAGCATTCCTATTGACCAAAACAATAATCTGATTACATTTCAGGTAAACAACAAGTTGTTTACCTGAAATGTTGTTTACCTGAAATGTAATCAGATTATTGTTAGGCAAATTTCCAAGGACCTTTAAGAATAAAGTTTTATAATTGACACATTTTAAAATAGATAAAAGTTCACTTACATAAATACAAAGATAATTAGAAACTTATTTAGCAAACTTGTTGGTTTTATGCAATGCGTTCTTGACGATAGGGATAAATCAAATAAAATAAATAAATAACTAAATCCAGTAAAATAAATTTGAATGTTTTCCAAGTTAGTTAGTATGTAACAACCCCACTATTGCTGAATCGTAATTTGATATACAGGGTGAGTTTTTTTTACCTTAAGACAACGGAATATCTCTAAAACACTGCATCAAATCAAAAAAAGATCTTAATAAGACTTTGTTATAATGTAGGGGGCTGACGAATGGTGGCCGAACTGGATCCTCCACCTCACCCCCCCCCCCCCCCCCCCCCCCCCCCTTTAATTAGTATTATATACTTGTTGTTCTATAATGAATTGTATTACATCTTAAATTTATTTTACTGTGTTTGTGTTTGCACTTCTTACATCTTATTTATACATTATCTTCTCTTACTTTAATTATAAACAAATGCATATTTGCGCTTAAAAACAGAATTGTGTAATGTTATTAACTAACTTCTTACATCTCCTCTATAGCAGGAGTGTTGACAAATAAACCTCATTATCCGTTAATATTACATAGCAGAAATGATGAGGCATTCAATCGTTTAATAAATTCTCGTATTCTGTACGAATTTTCAAGATTATTCGTCGCGCGACAATGTTAAACCAAAATAGAACTTTATCTCAGTATAGCTTTCTTAGTTCGTTCGGTAAATAAATTTGCGCTACGCAACCGGTGTGCTTTGTACACAGACGACTAGACGACGGGGGCCATACACAAACAGAAGAAATTTACGGCGGAAAATATTATCTCGTAGCATCTAAAGCTACAGTAAATAACAAGTACAGTATGGCACGCGTAGTAGAAAAATCGCGGAAATCGTCGATAGGATAGATGGTAAAAGTGTGGCAAATCTCCGATTGTTATCTGATGGTGTGAAGTTGCTAAAAAGTGATATCTCCGATAATATTATTTATTCGCACTTCCTGGATTTATCGGTGAAAATACGTACGTAAACACTGTTATAATCTATACATACGTGAATACATTAAATTACGGCACGTGCGTTCAATCTTTCGAAAAAATAAAAAAAGAAAACCAAAGAGACAGAAAAAGTGATTATATGAACTGTACAATAAATATTGAGTTGATTGGTGTTGAATCTATAAATTAGTACAGAACAAATAGTGTTAAAAACCAACCTTCAAACGATTTTAATAATGCATAGTGGTATAGTTATGTTTGTAGACGACACGGGTTTCTTGACTTACAACTTGCAATGAAATATATTGAATAAATTGCTAAGATGTTCCAACATAACAATTCTCTATTTTATGATTTACTGTACAATTAAGCTGTTAATATAATGACAGTGATTGTGTTCTTTAGATGAACTGTGTTAGTATGTTTGAAAAACCTCTTTCTTAACATATTCAACCTCATCTTGAAGTTCTCGAAACTACCAAAAATATTAAAGGCCCCCCAAGTGAGTCCTTTGTATGTATGTATGTATGTATGTAAATAGAAGGGTGGTGTTACACTGCGACCTAAAAGATCTATTGTGTCCCCTATTCTTGCTGCTTTACAGCTGGCCTTCCAATTCTATTCCTTTTAGAAAGTGTAGGATGTCAGAGTGGCCCAGTCTAGGTAAGTCTCCCTCTTCGATTTCACATGCTCCCAGGTACAATGCCTTCGAGTTGCACAGTGCTGCGCAGTTTGAGAGAGTGATGGATGTTTCATCTTGTTCCCCACAAAATCTGCATTCAGGATCTTTTTCCAATCCCAAGCTTACTCAGTTGTCCTTCAGTCTACAATGCCTGAAATATTCCTGTTAATATGCGAACATTGTTCTTACTCAGGTTGATGCATTCTGTAAACCTCTTCTGGTTATAAGTTCCCAGAAGAATTTTACTTTGCCTCATTCCCTGGAGATTTTCCCAGTAACTGGATTTTCTCTGCTCCCTTTCCATTTTTAGTTTCTTCAGTATTGTACTGCTACTTAACCCGCAAAAGGGTTCTGGCCCTACAAAAGGCATTCCAGCCCCTTTTTTTTGCGAGGTTATCCGTTATTTCGTTTCCTTCCACTCTTGTGTGACCCGGAACCCACAGGAGGGTTACTTCATTTCTTTTGCCTAGCTCATTTAGTTTTCCTAGGCATTCCCAGACCATCTTGGAGCTGATTTCATATGAGGTCAGCGCCTTGATGGCTGCTTGACTATCAGACACGATGATAATCCCCTGCTTCCGATAGTTTCTATCCATAATGAACTGAACACATCTTCCAATAGCGTGTATTTCCGCCTGAAATATACTTGGGTATTTTCCCAAGCTTTCGAAATATGTAGTTCCAGGCCCATATATTCCTATTCCAGTTCCTTCTGCCGTTTTGGAGCCATCAGTATACCATTTGATGGCATTTCTATTCAAGTTCAAGATGGTGTTATGATCCCACTCGCTCCTGTTACTTAGCTTTATGGTGAATTTTTTCACAAAGCTAATTTTTTTAACATATCATCCCGGGGCATATCCCAGGTTTGATCACCGTCAGGAGATTGAAAGTGAGTCCTTTACTAAAAATGGAAGCACTGTGCTTCTAGTTTTTAGTAACATATGTCCATTAAATTAAAGGTAGATTGAGTACTGTGAGATATACTGATAACTAACACACGATATATAAATAAACTTCTATCTTACAAATAAGACTTCACACTGCGTACATTTCACGAGCTACGCAAACATCTTCAGTTGTACAAGTATATTGTCAGAATACAAAATATGTATATATAATAAGTGTATCCTAGGTTACAAAAGATAAAATCAAGTTTCAGGACTATTATCTCAAACAAATTCTAAATATTTATAATTAAGGGGGTGTTAAATCTGTATTAAGTAAGCTATTATTATGTTTTTATTCATTAAAATAGCTTCAAAAGATTTTTACAATTTGAACACTTAATCATGTGGTATCTTACGATTATTAATTTTTTCTGGAAATAAACTTATATCTTTTGATGTATCATCTCTATTTGCAAATGTTCCTAATGAAACAACTTTGCAAAATCTTGAATCTTTCTTAGTTTTTAATAACGTTGCCTTCCATAAAATTGTTGAATACATTCAATTAACCAAACTGTGTATGGAATAAAATATCTCTGTAGTTTTAATAAGTTTTATAAACAAACATTCGGAAGTGCAATGGGTATCCCACACTCTCCTTTCTTAGCAAACCTTTTCTTAAATTATTTTGAAAAAAATATTATAAATAAATTTCCCTCTTTCCCGAAATTTTTGGATTAGATATCTAGATGATCTTCTTGTGCCAATACCATATGATTTTGATATAGATATTTCTCCCTAATTTCATTAATAATCACTACCCATCAGTAAAATTTACGTTAGAAATTGAGAATGAACACTTCAGTTTACCATTCCTTCATTTATTAATTACGATCAAGATAATACATTGCACTTTGATATATATATATAGAAAAGCCACACACACAAACAATTATATACACAACTTATCTTATACAAGCTATAAACAAAAATGCACAACATTCTTTTTCTTAATTACCAGATTATTGAACATAATATTATTGAAGATAATTTAGAAAAATAGTTAGAATATATATACCATGTAGAAAAAATTAATAGTTATAAGAAAAGTGTGATAGATAAAATTAAAAAGAAGTTAGAAAATAAGAGGTCATTAAGAAGTATAATTACACTTACTCCAGAGAAACTAGTAGAGAAAAAGTTAACTTTAATAAATTATGGGGTTAACCAGATCTTAAACCTGTATAAAAAATACAATCTTAGTCCGGTTATTCAAAATGTTAATACTTTAAGAAATCAATTAAAATGCTGAAATAATTGATTTTAAAAAAATGAGCTGGGATTTATAAGATCAAATGCAGTGTTTGTAATAAAGTATACATACATAGGTCAAACAAAGAGGATTGCAGAGATTGGATTTAAACAACATTTACATCATATTAAGAATCATAACACTCCTAATGACATGAAAAACAATTCTAAATAAACATTCTCACATAGATAAGAGAAATAATACTAAATACATATACACCTTTCAAAAATAAAAACACTTGCAATAATAATATAAACTGCATTGAGAACAAAAATCACATGTATTGTTTAAAATATAAAAAAAGCAAGATTTTATGCGAAACCTGGATAAAAGCAAACATAAGATAATAAATTCTCAAAATGACTTCCAAAACTTAATTGGCAATATTCTAACCTATTAACAAAATTTTTATTATAAACATTAGACAATGTTTCATAATATTTTCACGTAACTCTCCAATAGAACGAGCTCTTTTATTGTTAAAGCCATAAATTGTGGACTTAACATAACCCCAAAAGATGGCTAGCTTGAAGCAGCTTCCACAATAAACACCTATTGCTCCAGGAGCTGTTTATGCTTGTGCAGTAACCATTCAAGTTGCTGTAGGAGCCGTTTAAGCTGTTGCATGAGCTGCTTAAGATATTACCGCTGTTATTTAGGCTCTTCCAGAAGCTGTTTAATCTGCTCTAGTGTAAACCTTTGGGGTTTTGTACCAGAACTCTCATAGTATATCTATTGATCTGGCTGGTTATTCTGTAGGTCATTTTCGTCCCATCAATTTATTTGGAAACACTTTGTCTGACCAATAGCGTACTGCAAGAGGATAGTTAGGAGTTCACAAAATTCTATTGTTCCGTCGGAATTATCTTCAGTTAGCTTTTGACATATTTTGAACACATATGGATGGAATTTACGAAGTTTTGCAATATTGTGAACAGAATCTAAAACAACTCCAGTTGCCGAAGATAAAGACGTATTAGGATTTATGTCGAAATGAGCCAACGCTTCCACTTCAGCGGCTTTGCTTAAGACTCTCGGTTGTTTTATGATCTACACTTGCATCAGATCCAGTTGGAGTGAATTTGTGAATAAGATTTAAGATATACGTATCAGATGCGATCTACTCGGGTTAGTTGGTCAAACATATTAATTTTCGATCCCACAAATTAATACAATTTCAACTGTTGTTCTTTAATGTTAATAACTATCCACATATCTGCAAACGATATGAACTGATATTATTGCCAATTAGTTTTCTTTTGTATACTTACGAATAAAACGAGTACAAATGATGATAGTATTTTATTTGTAACGAATGAAAATTGAAGTCATAATCTGTCACTACTTTGTATGCACAGTGTGTAATATCTACTAAAGTATCAAGAACAATCAGTGAAAGTATACATTTTGTTCTGCCTGTCCGCTATCAGGGCGTAGTATACACAAACTTGCAAAAAGTCTTTCACCCCTGTTGTATTTTCTAAACTATTTAGATATATTATATAAGTGGTAATTTTTTCTCAGCATTCTCATAATATATCAAGAACATTAAAGTGTTTAGATGTTTCTATTAATCAACAATTTAATTGAAGAAACCAAAAAATGTATAAGCACAACAAAGTATTCTATAACTCTTAACTAAAATCACCTAATTCGTGAAATCTTCGAACATTCTAATATAACGTATACCATCCCTGTTATTAATACATGATTCTACTCTATTTGTCATAGAAAGAATTAAGTTATTTATAATTTCTTGTGGCATTTCCCTCCATTCCTGTAGAATTCGTTCCGTAAGCTGTTGGAGGTTAGTGGTGAATTATTTCCAAGTGCGATTCGTCTTTAAATGTAGCTCCACACGTGTTCAATTGGATTTAAGTCGGGAACATTCGCCGGCCAATCCATTCGAGTAATACCTCACTTCTTCTAAAGTGTCAGATACTTCGCTACTTCGATGCGGAGGCGCATTATCGTCCATAAACACAAAACGCTCACCAACTGCGCTCGGAAAAGAGCCACCTCCCTACGTATAATGTTTCTTGCGTAGAAATGACCTGTCATTGTTTGCGGAACCAAGATTAAATCAGTTCTATTATCCATCATGATACCTCCCCAAACCATGACACTACCTCGCAGATAAGGAGCCCTTTCACTTATATTTCTTAATCGGTGCTGAAGTCCACGGAAATGTGTTGTGCACATAAGAAGTATCTATTATGTGACAGGTAAAAGAATTCACAAATTTCTTATATTTCTAAAGATACAGTAGGGGTGTAAGATTTTTGCAAGTTTGTGTATTTCTACATCCAAATGCGCATAGCTCGAAAAGCACCACCAATCGAAACAGCTATATAAACGGTGCTTGTTCGCCATTGAAACTTTTTCTCTGTCTCTCACCGTTTAAAAGTTAGTTTGGATAAACGAAAATTTGGCAGAATTTTAAATGAGTTCAACATATGTCGTTCCGTGCTTATTGTAACACCCTGTACATAAATAGCACCACAAATCGAAAGAGCTATATGAACGGTGCATGTTCGCGATTGAAACTTTTTCTCTGTCTCTCACCGTTTAAAAGTTATTTTGGATAAACGAAATTTTGGCAGAATTTCAAGGGCGTTTTATACCCCCTAAAATTGAAGTTCAGCAGTTTGCGAGGTTGTAAGACAACAGACGACGTGTGTCTAGGGTCCGGAAGAAAAATTGATATATCCACTTTTTATCCTGTTGCCTGTTTTTATAGCCTAAGTTTTATGTTGTGTAGAAAAAATAATAATAAATTAATCAATGCAAAATTGGCTTCAATACACAGAGATTCAAAAAATTGTCAATTCCGCTCCTATAGATAGAACAGGTGTAGTATATGCCGCGTTGTTGTAATGAAGGTTGAAACTAAGTCAGTGTTGGAACACAAGAAAGTAAGCGGATCTGTCATAAATAAGGAAAACGTAACCTATATTTGAAGTCGCATTATATAAACGACTATGGATTGGTGTTTCTGCTTGTAAAAATGAAATGTAATAATTTAACTTTACTAAATTATGATTTTACAATTCAGTACTAATTGGTGTTTAACTAAATTTATTATTACTTTAAATTATAACATACAATTAGTATAATTATAAAGTGACAAAACTACATCTCTCAGTTAGATCTATAGATCCTATTTTTTAGAAAGTCGAACATGAAGTAATCTAATGGGGTTACAGGCGATCTTGGTGGCCATCTTTGTGCTCTAACGACCTGTCAGCAAAAAACTGTTGAAGATATTTGCAGGTTGTCGAGCAGTATGTGCTGGAGCATTATCATGCTGAAAATAACCTGCCTCAAGCTCATTTTCTTGTAACTCTGCAATCAACAATTCAACATCTGTTTCAACATCTGTGTAACGTTGGGCTGTTACAGTTTCCTCGAAGAAAATTGGCCCTATTATTCGTTGCCTGGACATAGCTAACCAAACTCCAACTTTTACGGGATGCAATTGCGTTTCTCGAAATTCGTGTGGATTTCCGCAGACCAGATACGATAGTTTTGTGAATTGATATAGCCTGATAGATAAAACCAGGCTTCATCCGAGAAAAATGATTTGTTTAGCAAGTCATCGTCCCTTAAATTGTTATTAAACCAATGACAACATTCCAATCGCCTATCATGATCTAATGGTAATAATTCCTGTACCGTAGAAACTTTATAGGGATGAAAATGTAACTTTCTTTTGACAGCTCCTTGCGCTGAAGTGTACGATAAGCCTATAAAATTATAAAATGTAATAAACTATTTCACTTAATGTTAATATTGATTTTTTACCTGTTTGTTGAGCTAATTACCACAGATAAATACCGTTATTTTCTTACAGTATTCAGAAATACTATTGTTGGTGATATTAGATGTAAATATAAACGGTTTGAAAAAATTATAAGATAAATAATCGAAAGATACTACAACACGAACGCCAATGTCGCTAAATGTCAAGAAAATTCATTTAATGTATGAAATTTGTATGTAGCTAACTTCGCTCATTAAATTGGTAATAAGTATAGATAAATTTTTCCGGAAAACAGTTTTTTTTTCTTACGACAATAATTTTGAATCACATGGTATATACTTAAAGTATGTATTTTTATTTACTACATAACTGCAAACGGATTGACAAATATTTTGCATTAAACTTAACTTAAACCTTAAATAATCATAAAGTTCTTTACCTTTCTTATTTTTTCAGAAATTTATAAAGTTAGTTTTGGCCAAAATGTGGTGTATCAAAAGACCACCAGAATAAGTTATTATTCGAAACCCCTTTTCATAAATTTCCAACAAATTAGAGTGGGAAGTTTTAAAACGAACATCCTGTATAGAAACTGCCCCAATTGTGAAAATTAAGGTGTGTATCGTTCTCTACTTCGCATTGTTAGATCAAGCACCCCTGATGTAGTATCCGATCTATCAGATACTTATTAATAACCTTAGTTACTAGTTAATACTAGTGTCTATTCTGTAAGGGCCGATTGGCAGCTTACACCTCCCATGTTCTTAGGAACTTTCATCTATTCTCTGGTTTTATTACAAAACTTGGTTAGGTATATTGTTTGAGGTATCGGAAGGTGATGTTCTCGTTTTGGAGTTCTATGAGAGGATTTAGAAGTTATCAACTTTATCAAGGGAGTACTAATTTGCGTCATTCTCGTTGAATTATCAACTTTACAATTTTGTGCATTTTATCATTTCGTGAAAAAGAAGTCGAATCATTCTGTATGTTTTTTTTTTTGGCTAAAATGATGTGTGGTTGCAATTTCCATTATTTGACTTCAATCAAATGCAATAGTGCCAGGGTATGAGTTCTTATTATATTATGATTATTTCTTTTCCATCTTTATAACCTTGAATATGCATCACTAATTTATTTTTGATTATTTTACATATACACAGAGATGTTCCTGAGTTATTTTGCAGTAAGAATTTGACCAGTCTAATGATCTTTTACATTACCTGTAATAGTAAGAATTATTCTAAAAATTGCACGTGTTAGCGCAAATTATTCTCAGATTACCGAAGTCGTAAATATTGATCTGAAGTAATCTGCCAAAACGTAAAGCACAATTGCATCATTTGTCATTGAGTAAAAATGATAAAGGGGATAAACATGAAAGAAAGTCGTTTATTATAATAACACATTAAACTGCGCAATGGGTTACATTATATTTTTGCACACACATACGCGCAGATAATATTTTGCAATTTTGAAATATGTAGAAAAATCGTAAAAGATCCATTAGCTATATTCTCGCTGTTTATCTTGCTATTACGCAATCGTGCAAAGAGCAAAATATGGTGTGCATACGATTAGAGCTTTATCAGTTTACTTATTGTAGTGGTTTATCTAATCGAGGAAGTCACAATCTAAAACCTTGAACGGTGCAACATGCATGTAATTAATGCATTACGCACGTCTGGTTTTAATTCGGCGATATTTGAGCAGTGTGCCTACGTGAATAAACGAACCTCGAAATTAGGCCCGAAATTTCCGTTAAAACTTTTGCTTGATCGTGAGTATATTTCTATCGGCTCTCAAGCAGTGATAAACACCCGTACATTGCTATCTGTTAAAGTAAATTTACGTGGAATCTCAATTAAACCCGTTATGTGTGAAAATAAAAGCTTTTTTTTGTAAACATTGCTGTCCCCCGGATAGGTGCTTGACCGCCTTCTATAAATAGCTGGCGTGTGTGTGTGCGCTAATACGAAAATCGAAACACGAAATAAAAATATTTATTTTTCGCCCAGCGGGAGAGATTTTGTTTTATTTTTGTACTCGATTTTTCTGCGTCGTTTCGGTAAAACCTTGAACAATATTAATATTGACGGCAACTTAAATATACGATGGAACAGTGGAATAATAATAATAATATATAATATATTTGTAATAAACATTACACCAATATTGTTATCACATAAACTTTGTATTAATTACAATGGTCAATAAGTGTAGAATAATAAATAAAATATAAACGTAAAATAAATGACATACTTGTACCAAACCGAACAAACAAACAAATAAAACAAGAATAACTGTTAGTTTTCGCGGATACAACATATATTTCTGTAGGGTAAATGCGACCGCCATAAACAGTTTGTAAGCATTATTAATTGATTCAATTAATCATAATCTATGCAGGATTTAGTTAAATAGGATGACAAACATTCAAACCTTTCCAGGCATTGCTGGGTATCACTGGTGCAACTAACAATACAGGGACCCCCCTTTGGAGACCATTGTGGGCCTCCCCCCGCTGGAACTCTATGTGAGAGCGGAGCAATGAATGCGATCCTTAGATTGAAAGCCAGAAACTTATACGCGGGCACCATGCTGGACGGCTCATTGCTACAAATGCCCACGGACAGCATGGCACCCGAAATTATCTTCACTGAAAAGGTGAAAATGTCCATACCGAACAGAGACCAGCACGTAGTAAGATCACTGCTAACGAAAACTGGTACACGGATGGATCCAAATCCAGCCAGGGGACAGAGCCGGTATTTGTGGGCCCAGTCCTAATCAAAGGATATTCATAAGCCTAGGGAAACATACAACGGTCTTCCAGGCAGACGTATTCGCCCTTGCAGCCTGTGCAGAAATGATTGCAAAAAGGGGGCTACATGAGGAGGAAAATTAATATAATGACTGACTGCCAGGCTGTCATTAAGCAGTCTCAAACCCTGTAATTAGGTCAAAACTAGTTAGGACTGCAAACAATCCCTCAATGCATTGCACCACACAACACGGCGTCTCTGATTTGGTGCCGGACGTGAGGATATAAAGGGCAACGCAATAGCGATAAACTAGCTAAGGAGGCTCTAAGAGACACTTCATGGGTCTAGAGCCATATGTGGGATTACTAAGGATTCCGCAAGAAGGAGATCTGGACCTGGTTAGATAAAGAAGGTACAAAGAAATGGATGTCGACTGAAGGTCAACTCCATACCAAAACGCTGATAGGGGATGGGATGGTAGTTTCTCTCTGATAACCTACTCAAGCACAGTAAGAAAGAAGTTAAAACCATTACTGGGTTGGTAACTGGACACTGTCCTCTGGAAAAGCATCTATACAACACAGGCCGTGTAAGCGAACCGTGGTGTAGAAGATGCGAACTACAGGAGAAAACGAGTATACATGTAATCTGCACATGTGAGGAACTACAGGTACTCAGGCAGAAATATTTCGGAAGAGATCTATTGGAGCCCTCGAAGGTCCTCAAGTTTCCACTGGGCAAGATACTGGGCTTTATAGAAAACACCAAGCTGCTCGAGTGGAAATAAGAGAATCAAAAGGGATGGTACAATGAGCTCCAAGCTCAAGTGCTCGGACATTAAGTGCCCACCCTAACTTGAATGAATGAATGAATGAATGAATGAATGAATTCAAACCTTTCATAATATGCAAAATTGATTGGTTTTATAAAAAAAAAAACGCCGTTTGGTTAATGTTTAATTTTAAGTTTAATTGGTATAAATAGATAAAAAAATAAATTAGTTCTTTGTTTCTATACATAATTACCTATAATCAGCATAGAGCATCATATTAATTAAATAACAATACATAAATTATTGATAATTTTTTCCTATTTCAATATATTTATTTGATAATGGCTTGGTAGGTGGCAGGACAAGATACTCACTCTAACGAATTTAGATATATGTGTTTGTCCAGGATAGGTTCAGAATTTATACCGTCACTGCTGTTGGCAAGAGAGGTTATATAGGATGTGGTACCCCAACACACTTTGGATCAAAGAAATCTTTCTATCAAGATACTTATTTAGCGATTAGTTTTTCAGAAATATATCTAACAATTAATATGACAGCACCTCAAGCCTTAAAAGAACTTATATCCGGATAACATGTAAGCCTACGACAAGCTTTTCACTTGCTTGACTTTGAATTGTCGGCGGCAAAGCCTGATAGTGCAAATGTTGAGACAAGGTCGTTGTATTATTTATGGCAACAAGCTTAACAGTTAATTTCTTTTTTTTATCTTGGTTTTAGATCAGAAAAAATATAAAAATGTACATCAACGATATTTTGGTTTCATTACAAAAGCTTTTTGAAGTAGACTTATAAAAATATAAATTGTAAATGATGTAAATTGCAAATATTTTTTTGTTTAATAAATGACAAAATCATAATTATTTTATTTACTATAAATTTTGAATATATGGTTTGGTTTTGCTAAAGATTGCATTTCAATATAGCATTTTGATCGTTTATTGTTAGTCGAATATGAAAATATTGAATTTTGTAATTAAATAGATCTTTAAAAAATATTGTATTTAGTTATAAAACTAAGTTATATAGTTTTTTGAATTATTGTATGTCTGTTTTATCATTAACTACGTTTTTATGTTTATAATTTTGAATCATTTCAAGTATATTACGTGGTTTTACATTTTGTTCTTTGTTTAAAATTCTTATATTGTTAAAATCAAATGTATGATTTTGAGTTATTTCATGCTTTTTTTAAGGCCGTAAGATTTTTGTTATATTTACATCCTTTTATTCTATTTTCCCAATATTGCATATAATACACCATTACAATTTTGACAGTCTATTTTATAAATCATGTGTTTTATTTTTTCAATTTTTGATTTTAATTATTTTGTATTGGTTTTATAGTTTGTTGGTGTTCTGATAGTCAATTTTGTAATTGTATAGTTTGAAAATTTTATTTATTTTTTCGGATAAATGTTTAACACGAGGAATTTTTATAAATTTTGTAATTGTTTAACAATTATTTATATTTTTTGTTGGTTTATTATAAAAAAGAAAAATTCTTTTTTGAATATTTTATTTATAAAGAGAATTTGAATAATTATTTCGTACTAAAATATTTTTTGCTTTATGAATCATTATCAGATCGAAAAATACGGAGCATATAATTATACTAATATTCCTAGCCTTGAATTGAGTTTCCTATTTCATTGGTGTTTCATTAAGCAAACTATTCCCCATAGAAGTATAACATCTTCCTCAATCCTCCTTTAAAATTTCAGTACTGTTTCCGTTCTCGTCTGGACTCTCATTATTTTTGAAATCGCTTATTTCTCCTTTATTTCTTGCTCTATTGGCTGTCCCATAGAATCTTCGTTTTTATTTCATGTTTTTAGTTCTGCACTGCCATGTAATGGAATTAGAATGTCTTTACTATTTGTGGTTACCAGTTCTGCAAACCTGTTCACCTTCCTACTGGTATCCTCTATTAGATTTCTATTCTTGCCCTTATAATATAATAACCTTACATTGTCATCTATAGCCGATTCCTCTATAATTATAATTTTATCTTCCCAATATTCTTCTTTTGTTCTCCTTAAGGGTCTGTTCTAATCTTTGTCATTTTTTTTGTAAGAATCTGAAACTACCGCGAGGTTTTAGATAGATAGATAGATAAGTTTTATTTCTTAAGTAATAATTATTACATACAGAAAGTCAATAGAAACAAAGAAAAAATAACTTAAGTAAAATAAATGAAACTAGAAAGAAAAGATTAAAAAAAACAAAATATAAAAAAAAAATGCAAGCTTATATGAAGCTTAAAATATACATAATTGATTCCTTCAGTTTCCTTCAATATACCCACTCTTGCCTCATTCCTCTTTTTCACTAGCAGCCTGTATTCCTCATCAAGTCAGTCTTTATCTTTAATGTTTCTTCGTTTCCCTAAGAAACTTCCAATGTTATATTACTGCCGTTTCTATTTTCTACCATAGCTCAATGGCATCCTCTACTGCTATAAGTGTTTTTGAACTTGTTCTTTTATTCTGTTGTCTTTCAACAATTTTTTATTATATTTGATATTCGCCGTGATGACGTGTGACCTCATCCGCATCTCTGAAGCTTCCAACATCTTTGACCCCTTTTAAGTGTTTATTTTCAATTAGTACATGGTTTATTTAGTTATAAATTATACCATTTGGAGAAATCCGAGTCGTTTTATGTATCTGTCAGTGTTAAAAAAAAATATACTCATTGTCACCATATTTATTGCATGCTTCCTGAAATATGCGTGAACAAAAAAAAAACATGTATTTAATAGATCTGTTTTTAAAACTCCTTCGCAAAGTTCAAAATTCAGTGAATATAAAGAATATTTTATGTGGCATAAATATGTTTCTATGCACGAATATATTTCATGTAAAACTGATCTAAAATAAATGATTCACTGTTGAGTCAGTTTTAGTTGGGGCATTGTTTAAGCTCTGATTGATTAGACAAGAAGGAACAGATAAGACTGTCTTACCATTCGTTTAACGTGTTCTAATTTATAAATCGTGTAATATTTTCAAGTCGATAAGAATAATGTTTTCCACGAAAACGACGATTACTTGCCCTAAAAAGCAAGTCAATAATTTATGTGCTTTTATCAAGAAAATGATTGACCAACGAACACTTATCTCACCATATTAGTACCCCATTTCATAATAGCACACCTGACTCTACTATCTGAGAAAATAAAAAAAAAACGATTGGAATGATTCCCATTATTCCACTTCCTTATTGGGTCAGTATACTACTAATAAACAAGTATTCGCGAGGCGTAACCTTTGTTTTCCGTTTTATCATTGCCGCTGCAAACGAAACGAAATACGCATTAGAGTAATCCTTTGTTTCGCATGTTTATATGTATGTTTGTGTGTGTGTGTGTGTGTGTGACGACGATTTAACCATTTGAGTGCTAAAGTGCATATGTGGCATGGCACACTGTTAACTGGATTGATTAACGCGTTTCGTAATAAATGGTGAACTTTTCTCCCTCACGTTGCCTGCATCTCCGTTGGTCGGCTCTTGCTTTTGTTCTTAATATCAATCATTTCGCAACCGACAATAAATACAACACATGTACATTTACGGGCTATCATATTGTCAACGTGAAATGATCTATGCTGCACTTTGTTCTAAAATACTAAGTACTTTTATATTTTACTGTTGCACGTGCAATGTTGCTTTGGCAATAGTTTTAATAGCCTGATTTTTTTCTATAACTATGCATGCCACATCTAGTTACAAAAATTGTGAAATATTTAATGAGTACACATTCTAACAATTTAGTTTCCTCATAAAAAAGAAGTGATTTCGGAAAAAGGGTGACTTTTAAAAAAAAAAATTAATGTGAAGAAATCAGTTCTTTAAGGATATTTTTCTTATTCAAAAGCAATATCGTTTAAACAGAAAAAAATATATATAATTGAATAGAATCAATGTTTGTTTTGATGATTCCTTTAAATTAATAATTAATAAAACGCATGAATAGTTTTAAATAAAATCATGAACTCTTTAAACGAAAGCATACAGGGTATGTCAAATAAAAAAGTAAATTTTGCTTGGGTGTTAACTACACGACATATAAAGCACAAACCCACCGAAACCGGATTTCATCATTAAAGAATAAAAAAAAGTAAAATTTAGAGCCAAAAATTCTTTAGTCCGGGCCTGATGCAAGGAAACGTTATGTTAAGCACCCGCTAAACGTGGTATTATGTATAAATACATTGCAATCATTTAGTATTATTCTTAATGGTATGCCGTAAGTTCATTTAACGTCATTCTGAATAAATAAAGGCCCTTGTAAAAATAGCAACACTGGGGCATTTTAAATTTCTTCTTTTTATAAAATAAACATTCCTTATTTGTTAAGAGCATTCTGCGTAAGTCTACAAAGTATTATTTTTAATATCCTGATAAGACGTTCGAGTTTCACCGGATATGTGACTTCAGTAGTTAAAAAAACGTAAATATTTTTCTTTTGCTTTGTCGAATCGAGAGTTAATTGTTAATAAACGGTACCACATGAATCTGAGTTATTTCTTTTGGATTTATTTAATCAAATAACGCGAAATGAATTGAATCAAATTACACAGAAATAAATGTAGATACAGAAAATTTGCAAACAACCCTTTTTACTATCTATACATTCCCGCGCTTTTGGCGATGCATCAAGCTTCGATTTTCCTTATATGAAATCATGATGGTCCTGAAAAGGATCGTTTTTTCGAGACGGGAAGAATTTAAATAAAATATTCGGAGTGGCTTGCACTCCAAGCGGCGATCCACTCAAAACTAACAGCGGTAATGGCTGAATGACAGTGGTATGTGGGGTATACTCGGGACAGCATTTAGGTTGGGCACAGGTGCGGCTCTACCCACGGCATTAAATAAAATATTTTTTTTCTCGTTAATGCTTACAGATAGATCCCCTGTGCATTAAGACTTTTTGATTCTGTATGATTCAGCTGCTACATATTATTATATTTACCTCTATATCTGATACATCCTGTATAAGTTTCTGGGAAGTATAGTACAGCAAAACAGCGTGGCTGCATCCAGTAGCCTACAATGCTTCATATTCAACCATTCAACCTCCGACAATTTATGTGATACCCTAGAGTTACGTCTATTACCAAAAATTAATCTGAAACAAGAATTTTTTACTTGAATTTTACGAATTATTTTTGACGAAATACAAGAATCATGCAGAGTGTCACAACAGTTCATATAGGATAAGACAAACGATTTACACAATATTTTTTTTTATCGATTGAGATAAAAAACCTTTACTAGCATAAATCATGCTTTGCTTTTGCGGAATTCAAGTATAGAGAATATTTTCTAAATGCACTATTTGAATTGTCTATGACTAAATCAATATAGGAACAAGCATTATCAATATCCTGGACAGGGAATGAGTAGTACAGCTGTGTATCGCTAGCATAAAAATGGTACATACACTTGTTTATACACTGAACCAAAAATGGGTCCCAAAACAATGACAGAAATAATAAATTGTTCACATGAAATAATGCATTAAAATTGGTCTAAAGAACGAATTTATCAAATCAAAAAAAGATTTTGGATATGTAAATCGTATACAGAAGAGGGCCTAAAATTAACCCTCGTGGAACATCGGATCTTATGGGCAAATATGAAGAATATTGATATTCAATACGAACACACTGAGTTGACAGAAGTAGGCCCCAAGCTAAAGTAGGACAATATTATCTACGTTAAGTCATGATTAATAGTATCGAAGGCTTTCGAGAAATCAAGTAAACATAAAAGGTGTGATTGCCTATATCAATTGCTTTAATAATGTTATCCACAATACACATGAAAGCAGTGTTACAGCTGGATTGTTTCTTAAAACCAAACTGAATTTGTGGCAAAATGTCATACAATAGAAGATATTCTTCTAACCAGTGTTGTCACAGGGTTAAATTTATTTGTAATAGAATTTTGTAAAAAAGATAATAAATTGACCTCTGTACCCTTTTATTATTAGTAAGGGGGTGTATAATACTGTATAATGCTATAATACTATCTTCAAGCTGAGTCAAACAAATTTAATAGAATTTACAAAAAAGTAATAGATATATTACAATTGTAATAGACATGGATGACACACTGCTTCTAACTGAAGCTCAATCTTTCTCGAAGACCTCTGACAAGACGGGGAGTGTAGTTATCGCTTTCAAGATTTGACGTTCTATAGTAACAATCACAGACTGTTTCCAACACCGTAGAATGCATTCACTCCACACGTGTAAATTAAAAAAAAAATGACGGAGCCCTGAACTTTCAAAAGTACAGTTTCTAAGCTATATCCTGATTTAAATCCTTACCTAAATTCTTGCAAAATGTTTCCCGAGGAAACGCAGCTTTTAAATTAAGCAGAAACAATCTTGTAACGGAACGGGTTTTCTTGTCTGGAAACTTTTGGGGATGGCCAGCCCAAATTCAAATAAGGCAAGCCAAATTCCGTCTCGCAGACAACCCCTCCTGCTCTTTTGACCGGCGAGCCACTGCTGGGAAACAAAATTTTTGTTGGGTAGCGAATGGTTTTAGTAATTCTAGCCAAAGATGTTTCCCAACAGTGTTTTCCACCGTCAGTCGAAGCAGGGCCGTTAGTTAGCCTAATGATTGTCGACTTACCCTTCTCGTCGGCTTTCTCTTACAAAATTGCCTTCCTCTCCGGGTCTTTACTAAGGGTTCCAACTGAACTTCTTTTAAAATGACGAAATAATAGAACGACTTATATTTTTACAATTATATATTGAAAATTTTGAGACATTGAAATTGAACTAACAAGCTACACAATTATATTCTGTTGTTTAACATAAGCTCAATTAATTTTTCTTACACATTTATTTATTAAGGGAGAGAGAGAGAGAGAGAGAGAGAGAGAGAGAGCGAACGAGTTACGGTTTTCACGTAATTGCTTTGGTTAGTTTTAAGCAGATTCTTTAAACATCTTACCGGCCGATGTGGGTAATTAATTCTTCTCGTAATACAAATTATAAGGCACAAAACTTACACACCACCCACAAAAATTTAAGCAAAGCAAAGAGGGGAATTTAAACGGATTTAGCGCAAAATCACGAATCACCTCTCGAGGAAAGCTTTTGCTTCCTGTTCTCGATTTTTTTTAAGCGTATTTTGACTACAAATTCTAAAAAGGGAAGTTTTAAATTTTAAGTTTTAGAAACGCCCGACGAAGGGAACGCGAGCTTATTCCTGAAGCTAAATTGAAGAACCGCGGACTAATTAATTGTAAACCGCAATGTTAAGGGTTTTTATAAGCTTTGATTGTGACGTCAATTCGCACCGATAACTAGTTTCGCTCTCTTTACAGGAGGGCGCAAGTATGACCGAAGGCGTTATTTTTCTGACTTTCAGACGTCCTACTTGAGAGGACCGTGCGAATTGCTGAACGGCACATGTAACATACAATAAACAAAGAGGCAGATAACATACAAAGTAATACCATATTTTTGCTTGTTTATTGTTGTTTTAACGGTTATTTGATAGATGATTGTAATCATGAAAGGTCACTGATAATTTAAAAAGAGTTTGATTGTGTCCTCCGCAACGATTGTGCGATAACCTAAAATTAAATGAATTTTTCAAAAAGAAAAGAAATCTACGTACCATATTGTGTGCATTATAGAAAGCCGATAATGCAGTTCTCCAGCGCGCAAATAAACTTGCCGGCAGTGGACGTTATCACAGCGTTTTGTGCTACAACTAATTTCTTGTGCCGGCCGGCTCAATTCGCAATTTAATTACAATTATCAGATCCAGACCGCAAAAATGGAGATTGAAACACGCGCTGTACGCCGCTGTAGGTTGCCGAGGAAACGAACATAAACCGTACGATCCACGCGTATAGGACTATATTACAGTTTTCTATCTCATATTCCACGTGGCAATATCTATTACCTCCACTGTCGCAAACAGTCACCCGGAATTTTAATCTCGCGCTTAGCGCTGTCAGGCGTTTGCTTATTTTCTTTTGCCCCCACATCGAAAATATATGGCCCAAATGTATGTAGTATGTGTGGGTGTAGGGATATGGGGAGCATTGAATACAAAAGCATATATTTCGTTAAGTGTAATGGAAAATTCAAATTTGTACCATAATATTTGACCCCTACTTGACTCCGCCGGTACAAAAAGGTATATGTACAAGGCACCCTTTTATTTTAAATATCTTTAATTGCTTAATTTCTTCACGGAACCACAAAACTATATAGGATGATTCACAAAACCCGTCCACTAGCAACCCATGCATTTTGCAGTCAATGATATCTTGATTTTTAAGCCTACACTGAAAAGAAAAAACACAAAATTTACCTAAACATGTCATGAAGATTATTGTAAAAAGATAGACGTGTATATTGCAGTAAGTCTTTTATTATTGTGACAACTATTAAGATTTTAGAGAGAGTCTAACAAGCAAAGTAACACCCACCGGTCGGTCACCTCTGATTTTAATAGAATTTAGCACTCATGCAGAGCAGTGAAAAATAATTGATCCGTATTTTTTCTTGTAGGGGACATACAGGTCCCTAAAGTTACACCTCTAAAACACACTTTCAACGATATCTTTGGAACTCGAAGTGGAAGATTTCTACATGGACGACTTAGTTACAGGTGGAAACACAAAACAAGAAGTCATAAAACTAGCAAAGCAGATTGAGGAGGCATTAAAGACAGGATGCTACCATTAGCATAAGTGGAAATCGAATAATGAAGATGTTCTACAGCAATTTGCAACTGAACTCGAGAAAAGCAATATGTGCTTTAAGAACAAAGAAGACCCAAGAACTATTGGGCTTTTTTGGAATTTGTTGGAAGATACTTTGACTGATGCAGTACCAATACATATTAGACAAGAGCCGTGACGACAAATACTTTCACAAATTGCGCACATATATGATCCATTGGTATTAGTGGTTCCAGTTATAATTACAGCAAAATTAATAATGCTAAAGTTATGGTCATTAAAAATAGGATGGGATGAATTGATCTGCGCAAAAAATGGCAATTATTTAGGCAACAACTTTAAGTGTTAAACGAAATGATATATCAAGAAGGTTTATTATGAACAATCAAAGTATTGAGGAGACGCATGGATTCGTGGATGCTTCAAGGGATGCCTACGGTGCATGTGCTTATGTCAAAAGCGTGGAGTTACAAGGAAAGGTAGCTGTAAACCTACTGTGCGCGGAAACTAAAATGACACCACTCAAATCATTAACCATTCCCAAATTAGAATTGTGTGCGGCATTGACGTTAACCCAATTGATGCAACAGGTGCAAACATCGCTGAATATGTCATTTCATCATATTTTCTTGCGGTCAGACTCCATAATAGATCTACAATGGCTCGACATACCACCTCGATCATTGCAAACTTTTGTAGGCAATCGAGTAGTACAGATTTAAGCAGCAATAAGAACGTCCAAATGTAAACACGTTCCAATAGAAGCTAACCCCGCAAACTTGCTCATAAGGGGGATCGATGCTAAGACGTTGAAGCATAGCGAATTGTGGTGGCATGCATCAAAGTTCCTATCAAGTGACGAAGATCTGTGGCCTCAATTAAAATGTAAATGTCGAGAAAGAATAGCAGAAATAAAGATACATACTTTGGCAGCAAAGGCATCTCGAGAGTTATTCGAACTATTTTACAGGTATTCCGATTTTTGCAGATTAATCAGAATAATGGCCTACATTATTTATTGCTAATTGACGCGGGTAGAATGAATTAGGTAATCACGATGGTTTCATTAGAGAGGAATTGGGCGGAGCATTAGAATCACTCATCAAAATATCTCAAAGAGGGAGATTTGAAGTTGATATTCAATCGTTAGAGAATATGTTCTATAGCGAGAAGCAATGTGTGTCACTGTGTAATCACATCATAATATGTAGCATTTTACATTGTTTAATTAAAAAAGTGATAAACTGTTGTCAGATGTTTTAATCAATTACGTCATCATAAGTGTAATCAGCAACAAGAAGAGATACCGATCTGGACTAAAAAGGAAACTGTTTGACTTGACAATTCGGACATTTCGCTGCCTGATCAGGGCTTAAAATAAGAACAAGTTTTAATCTCCCCACCACGTAAATTGGAAATTCATATTTTTATATTCTAATCCGTAAACTACATTATAAAAAAAAAAAATTTACGTGTTTTTGGACTTTTCCCCAAATACAAGGGCTACAGCCACCCCAAAATGTCTCCTACACAACTTTTCTTTCTTCTTTTCTATCTCAAGAACGAAGTATTCGAGAGCATGTATATTTATTTTGCGTTTGGTATCTTGAGAAAACGCGACAGCAAGTTTTGTTAAAAGGAGTTCTTAATTTCATTTACTTTTTCTTATTCGTAGAAGTTGGGCGCCAGTTAAGTATTGCTGTTAAGTCAGAATTCTGCAACTACCGTTCTTATTACATTTCTGTCACTGGTCAGTGAAATTTTCTGAGTACTGTAGTTTTGCAATGTCCTTATCTTCTTAATCTACTTTATCTACATCCACTGGTACGGTGTTTAATCAGCTGTTTAAGCTATTTACTATGTCTTTACTTTAAAGGTTAGTTCATTTAGATTATTTTAATTTTTAGTCCTTACCTTATTATTATTTACCACAAAAATCTTGTAATAAGCTGTTTATAGCATTATCGTGCCATGGATACCTTTCTTCAGAATTAATAAATTTTAACAGCGCAGTAAGCAATGAATTTGGGAAGTATAGTATATAACAAAGCGAGTGCAAGTTTGTGCCGTTGTACGAAAAAAGTACATACATTAAATAAATACATGTAGAAACTATAAATACCGACTCCTGTGTTTTACTATTTATTATAGTTGATTTACCAAAATAAAATGTCTCATCGAACATTTTCAGCTATATAGATAATACCTCCATTTTATAGATAAATCGTTTAAATATGTCGTGGATAAAATACTTATACTAGTAGGAGCTGTATATAAACGTTATTAAATTATCATCTAATAACTATAATAATAATAATAATAATAATAATATAGTTTTATTCTTTCAGATTATGACATTGAAGTGACATGGAAATAATAAATAAAAAAGTCAAAAATCAAAAAGAATCACAAGTGTACTTCAAATGACAGCATAAGCTGTCCTTGCTCTACCAGTACACTTTGAAACATTTGATAAATATATAAAGAAAGTGAAACCTAAACTACCTTACTACCTAATATTCTGCATGAGCCCCACCACATTCAAAAGCAAAATAAAATTAAAAGCAAAAAAGTGAATATGCAGTTAAACAGCACAAAAAAAAGAAAAGCAAAAGGCGTTGCGAATGGCACACGAAACAATTATCGCTCCAAAAGATATCGCTTAAATGCAGATTTGAACGCAGACACACTCAGCAATTTAAATTGATCCGGTATCTTATTATAAATCTTTGCTATTTGATAAGTGAAGGATCGCTCAAATAAAGCAGTGCGATGAGTAGGGGGTGTAAGCTTACCCCTAAACCTCAAATTCAGATTGTGCACGTCAGTACGAAATGAAATTTTGTATACAAATAAGTGGGTTCTTTATATAAAATAATTTTATGGAATGTACAAGCGCTCATAAGCAACCTACGGTCATTCATATTCAGCCATCCCACCTCAGGCAACTTGTGAGAAATTCTTTCATATTTCCTTATACCAAAAATTAAACGCAAACACGAATTTTGAACCCTTTGTATACGTGCAGAGGTATCCGCCCTCAAGCACGGTCCATATACCTCACAACAATATGATAAATGTGACAACACTAAGGTTTCACAAAGGATTTTCTTCAAATTAACCGAAAAACAGTGGCGGTGTGGATATATCAGCTTTAAAGCTGCATAGGCAGATCTAATGCACCTCGAGACGTAATTATCGAATCTAAGGCTCCCATCCAAGGTAATAAGAGCTGAAAATATATACCTGAAAGAAATTGGTATAAAATAAAAGATATCACTTATATGGGTGATTAGATCTTTAACACTCCCTCAATGAGTATGCATTTGAGTGAATTTGATACGTTTAGTGTCACATTGTACTCGATACTTTTGTCTATATATTAGATAATAATTTATATATAAAATATTAAAAAAACTTGCCTTTATTGTACGAAAAAAAAAGATAATAACTATATGTACAATCGTATGAAGGAAACGTAGTCAAGGAGTGTCATATTATTTTTTTAATATAATACAAAATCAGCTATTTGCACATACGTAGGTAACAAGGCGAAATTAGTAAGAATATGTTTATCTTCTCTTGTATGCACACCGTTTAAATAAATATGTAAATGATAAATGCTAATTAAATAACTTAGTAATTACAAACGCCAGTAAATATTAGCTTAACAGGTAGATGAACTAATGACATTGATGGCTTACCTAGTTATTTTCCGGTGTTATCGAGTGAATAATTATATTTTTTTTTACTTAGTTGTTAATAATAATGGTGTAGCAGGAAGTAAATATGTACGCTCTTTCTTATTTTTCTCCCCTCATGATTCTGCACAATCTCTTCTACCTCATTTGATCCACACAAATTCCAAATTATTAGTGCACTTTTCTGTTGGTTTTATTGCGTCCTTTATTTGGTAAGTTATGCTTTGTGGTACGCAATGTCTTTTGACATTCATTTGAGATGATTGAAATGATAATTTATTAAATTTTTATTTGTTATTTGTTTCATACTGTTTCATTTGTTATCTTGTTATTTTGTTACTAATGGATTCATTTTATTCAATATATATTTATTAAAACTACCGACTCTATTATTTTTCTGAATTTTAAGTTCATTTTGTCCCTCAATAAAGTTCCGGAAAGAAGGTCATACACTGTTGAAAATATTACGGTGTTGGCGTTAATTTTGCGCTAGTCAAATATTTTAGTGTTGATTTTTACAAACTTTGCCAGACGAATTGACCACATGTGTTTAGTAGAACAGAAATTACTAGAATTTGGTGTGAATTCTTTGTTCAGATATGAGGATTTACTATTTTCTCTAGACATTCAGAAGCATCAACCAATCAGAATTTTTCCCTCGGATAGAAATATAGAAACCCCACCTAATCTAATACAGTATTGCATTATACGCAACACCTGCATTGCACGTGTATCTGTTTTCGAGTTTGTTTCTGCGTATTAACATATCCAAACAAACCACCAAATGTGACTGACCTGCAAAGTGTAACCTTGTGTTATTAAACGTTAATTCCAGTGGGCATAAAAAATGTCAACATCTTAAAGATGTATTGGGAACAACTATTTACGTAATTAGTTCAGATTTGAATCAAGTAGCATAAACATTCACTTAATTTTATAATGGTTCTCAAAAAATCATTTTAAAATTAGTACGTTTAGTTGAAACCAAAACTTTTGAATGAGTGGTTCTGTATATTTATAATTGAGAACACGTCTTAAAGATAGAATATTATAGCACTAAGAAATAGGAGTTGCATATTAAAAAGACGTTGTGTTTAGAAAACGGTGTTAAATCATCCAATAGATCGCATTCATTTAGTTAAACAGCTAGTAAATTTGTCTAGTCTAGATCAAATAAATAAGAAAACCCATTTCGTTACAGTTCTACAACAACGGCTTTTCATGTATTTAATGAACATGGTATAGAGTGCTTGTATTTTAGGGGGTATCTTATGGGGGTGTTCTGCGATCTAAGTCGTGCTTTTGATTGTGTAGATGATTTATTATTAACTAAACTGGGGTGGTGTGGTATAAGAGGAGTTATGGTCAGGTAGTTTGAAACGTACCTGAAGGATAGAATTCAGTTGGTGGCTATTCAGCATTAAACTAACCATAGCAGAAATTGCGTTAGACCATCTAATTTAAATGTTGAGACGGGAGTTCCACAAGGCATTATTCTGGGTCCTATGTTATTTTTCATTTTTATAAACGATGTTACAGAATTTTTGTCAAATTATATATGTATGGGGATGATACACAACTGGTATCCTGGCGGCAGTAAATTGCATTAAGAGGGGATTTGACAACTGCGAGTACTCACACATTAGCATGTTGGACTTGTCAAAAGCCTTTGACTCGGTAAGTCCTGAAATTTTGATCTGCAAGCTGGAGTATTAGGCATCAGAGGAACACACTTGATCTCCTTAGATCATACCTGGAAGACAGACAGCAGGTCACAATGTGGAACAACGCATTATCATGCACAAACGACATAAAATACGGTGTGCCACAAGGGTCTATTATCGGCCCCTTACTTTTCATTATATATTTAAATGATCTCCCTGTGAATGTCCAGTGCGCGGAAATGTGCCTTTATGCTGATGACGCGTCCTTAATCGTCCAAGCATCGACTATTGAGGACCTTGACATTCGATCTGAGAGGGCTGAGGAGGACGCTTGCGCCTGGTTTGCTGCAAATAAGTTAAAAAATAACAAAGAAAAAACTCAGAAGCTGCTACTCACAACAAAATTCGCAGACAATAAGCATGTAAATTTCTTGGGGCTAGAAATGGACTCTAAACTAAAATGGACAAACCACATAGACATGCTCGCGACCAGATTGACTTCGGCCCTATACGCCGTGAGAAGGATTGGCAGGGTCGCAACGCATGCTGCCGCGAGGACTGTGTACTTTGCTGCTTTCCACTCCCTAATTTTTATTTTACAAAAGCAGGCTGTAAGATCGTTGCGTAAGAGAAGATTCTATCGATTACTGGGGACCAAAACTCTATAATGTGCTGCCATCGGCTATTGTTGAGCTCCCTGAAAAACGCTTTAAAAATAAAATGAAATGTTTACTAGTGGCGATGGAGTGCTATACCATCCAGGAGTACATCGACCATATGCGGCGCACGACACCGTAGTTCCGTCTCTCTTTGTCATTTTTTTTTTTTTAATTGTTTGTGGTTCTTGTACATTCCTGTCTGTGTTCCTGTCATTTACAATTATATATACATATATCTGTTCGATAATATATTACATTCATTTTGACAATTGACAATTTTTGTAATTTTTTTATTGCAAATATACATTATATTATTATTATTATTATACAAGCGCTGTTGCATCTAGTTAGAAACAATTAACAAAGTAAATCATTCTGCTTTTTTTTATATTATTTTTTATTGTTGCCACATTGTAATATTTTTATTGTATATTTTGACGTGCCCTATGTGATTTTGATCTAGGGACTAATGAAGAATTAAATTGAATTGGCCTGCTTAAATAAAAATACTAATAAAATAGTTTGGAAAGAAATACCCGCTTGAGGCAATCACAATCTGCTAAAACAGAAACGTACATTTCGAGATATGAACGCTTACAACGAATAGCTTTTAGACCTATTCAAAATTACATAGTCCACCGTTAAACAAACCAAATATTTACGCGCGATTATGTTTTGCGTAGACAAAACGACCCGAAAAGAAAAGAAGATGGAAAATCGAGGTGAAAAGACGGCATTAAAACACCCGAAGCCGGAGTGTACACTCCCGCTACATACTCCCAGTTATTAATTAGCGGAGAAGCCGAAGATTTATGTAAACGCCACCGGTAACGGTTGTATTTACGGTGTGCGTCTCCTCTATATAGTGTGTCCTGGCCGAGAGAAATCCAACCGGATCGGCCGACGATACTGGCGACCGACGACATGGCGACAGTACACACGTTCGACCTATTCAGCTCCAATTAAATTCGTGCAAGTAGTAGTTTTAAAACATATTTTTTTTTTCGTCCGTTTTGAACCGGCCAGGAGAGAGAACGTTTAACATAACTGTATCTGTCTAATATCGTGTTACGAGCGTAATGCGATACGCTACTCCACGTTGATATTTAATGCGTGTAGGTTTACTTTTAAATTTACGTTGATGCCCGCAGTCGGTAATATCCATTATTTATTTATAATTACTTGTACGATTAATGTTACCTAAACAACTTGTAAGCAATTGTAAGAACAATACTCCCAAGAAAGTGATTATTGGAGCAATTATTAAATACAAGTCATATTAGTTGCTACTTTATTGCTATTGCTAAAATTTAATATTACTTACAAAAGATACACATAGATTGAAAGTTTTTTACAGTAAGAAATTAACAAATTAATGTATTTCTGCTAATAACAGTGATGATCAAGAGAATTTTTTCCCAAGAAAAAATTTCTCCTCACAAGATTCGAACCTATACACTCCCGTTTACGGGACGAGTGCTCTGCCAATTAGGTCAGAGAGGATCGTGTAGATTCGAGCGATACATCGTCCTATGTCGATATCATAATCTTGAAAGGCCGGCAGGACGACGAATATGTAAAGATTGCAGGCTTTCTACAGTAAGAAATTAACAAATTAATGTATTTCTGCTAATAACAGTGATGATTAAGAGAACTTTTTCCCAAGAAAAAATTTCTGCTCACAAGATTCGAACCTATACACTCCCGTTTACGGGACGAGTGCTCTACCAATTAGGTCAGAGAGGATCGTGTAGATTCGAGCGATACATCGTCCTATGTCGATATCATAATCTTGAAAGGCCGGCAGGACGACGAATATGTAAAGATTGCAGGCTTTCTACAGTAAGAAATTAACAAATTAATGTATTTCTGCTAATAACAGTGATGATTAAGAGAACTTTTTCCCAAGAAAAAATTTCTGCTCACAAGATTCGAACCTATACACTCCCGTTTACGGGACGAGTGCTCTACCAATTAGGTCAGAGAGGATCGTGTAGATTCGAGCGATACATCGTCCTATGTCGATATCATAATCTTGAAAGGCCGGCAGGACGACGAATATGTAAAGATTGCAGGCTTTCTACAGTAAGAAATTAACAAATTAATGTATTTCTGCTAATAACAGTGATGATTAAGAGAACTTTTTCCCAAGAAAAAATTTCTGCTCACAAGATTCGAACCTATACACTCCGTTTACGGGACGAGTGCTCTACCAATTAGGTCAGAGAGGATCGTGTAGATTCGAGCGATACATCGTCCTATGTCGATATCATAATCTTGAAAGGCCGGCAGGACGACGAATATGTAAAGATTGCAGGCTTTCTACAGTAAGAAATTAACAAATTAATGTATTCTGCTAATAACAGTGATGATTAAGAGAACTTTTTCCCAAGAAAAAATTTCTGCTCACAAGATTCGAACCTATACACTCCCGTTTACGGGACGAGTGCTCTACCAATTAGGTCAGAGAGGATCGTGTAGATTCGAGCGATACATCGTCCTATGTCGATATCATAATCTTGAAAGGCCGGCAGGACGACGAATATGTAAAGATTGCAAGCTTTCTACAGTAAGAAATTAACAAATTAATGTATTTCTGCTAATAACAGTGATGATTAAGAGAATTTTTTCCCAAGAAAAAATTTCTCCTCACAAGATTCGAACCTATACACTCCCGTTTACCGGACGAGTGCCCTACCAATTAGGTCAGAGAGGACCGTGTAGATTCGAGCGATACATCGTCCTATGTCGATATCAGATCTTGAAAGACCGGCCAGACGGCGAATATGCAAAGATTGGAAGCTTTTTACATTGAGAGATTATCAAATTAATGTATTTCTGCTAATAACCGTAATGATTAAGAGGATTTTTTCCCAAGAAAATGTTTTTTCTCCTCATGCAGAATTCGAACCTACACACTCGCGTTTACGGGACGAGTGCCCTACCAATTAGGTCAGAGAGGACCGTGTAGATTCGAGCGATACATCGTCCTATGTCGATATCAGATCTTGAAAGACCGGCCAGACGGCGAATATGCAAAGATTGGAAACTTTTTACATTGAGAGATTATCAAATTAATGTATTTCTGCTAATAACTGTAATGATTAAGAGGAATTTTTCCCAAGAAAATGTTTTTTCTCCTCATGCAGAATTCGAACCTACACACTCGCGTTTACGGGACGAGTGCCCTACCAATTAGGTCAGAGAGGACCGTGTAGATTCGAGCGATACATCGTCCTATGTCGATATCAGATCTTGAAAGACCGGCCAGACGGCGAATATGCAAAGATTGGAAGCTTTTTACATTGAGAGATTATCAAATTAATGTATTTCTGCTAATAACTGTAATGATTAAGAGGAATTTTTCCCAAGAAAATGTTTTTTCTCCTCATGCAGAATTCGAACCTACACACTCGCGTTTACGGGACGAGTGCCCTACCAATTAGGTCAGAGAGGACCGTGTAGATTCGAGCGATACATCGTCCTATGTCGATATCAGATCTTGAAAGACCGGCCAGACGGCGAATATGCAAAGATTGGAAGCTTTTTACATTGATAGATTATCAAATTAATGTATTTCTGCTAATAACTGTAATGATTAAGAGGATTTTTTCCCAAGAAAATGTTTTTTCTCCTCATGCAGAATTCGAACCTACACACTCGCGTTTACGGGACGAGTGCCCTACCAATTAGGTCAGAGAGGACCGTGTAGATTCGAGCGATACATCGTCCTATGTCGATATCAGATCTTGAAAGACCGGCCAGACGGCGAATATGCAAAGATTGGAAGCTTTTTACATTGAGAGATTATCAAATTAATGTATTTCTGCTAATAACAGTGATGATTAAGAGAATTTTTTCCCAAGAAAAAATTTCTCCTCACAAGATTCGAACCTATACACTCCCGTTTACCGGATGAGTGCCCTACCAATTAGGTCAGAGAGGACCGTGTAGATTCGAGCGATACATCGTCCTATGTCGATATCATAATCTTGAAAGGCCGGCAGGACGACGAATATGTAAAGATTGCAAGCTTTCTACAGTAAGAAATTAACAAATTAATGTATTTCTGCTAATAACAGTGATGATTAAGAGAATTTTTTTCCAAGAAAAAATTTCTCCTCACAAGATTCGAACCTATACACTCCCGTTTACCGGACGAGTGCCCTACCAATTAGGTCAGAGAGGACCGTGTAGATTCGAGCGATACATCGTCCTATGTCGATATCATAATGTTGAAAGGCCGGCAGGACGACGAATATGCAAAGATTGCAAGCTTTCTACAGTAAGAAATTAACAAATTAATGTATTTCTGCTAATAACAGTGATGATTAAGAGAATTTTTTCCCAAGAAAAAATTTCTCCTCACAAGATTCAAACCTATACACTCCCGTTTACCGAACGAGTGCCCTACCAATTAGGTCAGAGAGGACCGTCTAGATTCGAGCGATAATTCGACCTATGTCGATATCAGATCTTGAAAAGCAAGATGACGAATATGTAAAGATTGCAAGCTCTCTACAGTAAGAAATTAACAAATTAATATATTTCTGCTAATAACTGTAATTCCTCTTAATCATTACAGTTATTAGCAGAAATGCATTAATTTATTAAGTTAAAAAAATAGTTTGCATCTTAGAAACTGGTGATCAACTGGAGAAAGAATTGCAGTTCTGCATGGATAACAATAATGCATGACCAACAAAACATGAGAGAAAACATTTTTTTATTATTTCTACCGGCGTCTTCTTCTTCATTAGATGCCAGATCCTCTCAGAAGACTGGCTAT